>WUQG02401499.1:0-83628 GCA_011317285.2 Androctonus mauritanicus | reverse complement strand
TTTTGACTGCTAGAGGGCTTCTGAGTATATTAATTATAGTTTTGTGTTGTTGTGCAGTCTGTTTGAACATTTATTTAAATTTGTTGGTAATAAAATAAATATTTTATGTGTTTGTGAATATAACAATTTGTAATACAGTTCTGTTCAATTTGTCATGAACGCTATTTTTACTGGTAGATAAATAACTTTGCCATTTTATTGTATATTATTAACTAAATCTTATATCTCAATTAATATACTAATCAATGAGATATAAAGCAGAATATAGAAATGTGAAAATTGGATGCCTAGTTTAAATGGGCATAGACCATCAGTCTATTGAATTCAACCATTTTTTATGACTGAATTCAATATATATCTGTACAAATAATTTGCAAAAACTATACAGTGCCTACAGTCTATTTCATTCAGATATTGTCATCAGGATCCAAATTTTTGAATTTTTTAAATAAGTATATCATCTTATTAAATAAAATGATTGGCATTATAAGAATATGTATAAAGCATTCATTTTTGATCAAAAATATTTATGATGTAAATTTTGAAACAAATGATGATAGAAAAAATGGTCATCTAACATGAAAAGATGTCATAAAACTTAGTGTTAAAAATACACAGTCCCTGACTTACATAAGTGGATAGTTCTGTGCAAAACCTTACATAAATCAAAACATATATATGTCAGAGCATATGTTATATACTATTAGTGGGTCACAAAAACCTAATATTAAAAATAATTATATTAAAGAATAAACATAAGTCACATAGTAAAGCAGTCATTTATGGGGAAGATCTTGATTCAATTCCAAGTCCCAAACCTCCAATTTTTCATGAGAGAGCCAGATTTGAGCCTAAGTCAGTAAGCCCAAGTACAGATTTATTAAATTAGCCTTTAAGTGCAGATCTATATAAGTCGGGGATTGCCTGTATATATATTTCAGAAAGATCATATTCAAAAAGTATATTTGCATCAATGCTGAGATATATCACACCTTTTCAAGAAAAGTAATAAGTTGAGGTGTGATTTTACAGGAACACAAATTTTTTCTGATATAACGCATTAAATATCTAAGTTAGGATTATCAGCATACACTATTCAGAAAAACTGATAAACTCAAAGCATTTATTATTTTTATTTTGTATTATTGTAACATTATGCAATTTTCACTTGTATCATTTTTCTTGAGAAAATACAGCCTGTTTTATAGTAATGTCATTTTTTTAAGATTAATTTAGTAATTCAATAGATCATAAAGATGCAGGCAGACATTACTGTAATAATAAATTTATAAAATCCCATATTATGTTGCAATAACTTCTTGTGTATTTCAATGTATTTTCTTGTCTGTTTAAATGTTTCTCATAGATTCTATATATAGTGCAGTTTATTTTGATTAAAAAATTTGATATATTTTTATAAACATGATATAAAATAAGTGAAGAAAGAGAAAAATAGATTTCATGTTTTTAATTAAGTACAAGATTGATGTCTTCTTCATTGATGTTTTCTTCATTGATGTTTTTTAATTGCATGCAATAAATTTATATAATAATAATTGCATTTTATATATCTATGTATACATGTACATTATTTACTTATCATAATTAACCTACTTTTTGAAGGAAAGTAAGGCTTATAAGATAACCTTGTCATCTGGTATATTCTGATAACTTTTGATACTCTATCATAAAAGTCTTGAAAAATACGCAATTAATTCTTTTCTTTACTGCCACTAACTTTTGAGCTAATTAACAGATTTTCATGAAATTAACAGTAGAATATTATTATTATTTAACTTTGATATTGTATCATTCCAGTTTCTAGCTTTGACTATTTTTAAAAATGATTAATGTTCAATTTCTAAGATATTCCCTCATAAAAATCTTATAAATAGTTTAAAATATATTAAAATTTAGCAATTAAATGTTTTTGATTAAACTTTAAAAGTTATTAAAGGTTTTTCTTTAAACCATTGATTTATTTTTATAGAATTTAGCAAGAATGGTCAAACTATTATAGTCGAATTTAAAGTAAAATTAATTAATCCTGTAGAATCATTTATTTAAAAAACAGCAGCAGCATTTAATATATATGTTGTGCCATTGAAAATGATCTTTATGGCATATATTTTATTAGCATTAACTTTAATTATTCCAAAAAAAAAAAGACACTTTAAAAAATAATAATAATTACCTACTGCTCGAAAATAAATCCACGAGAGATTTTAGGATTTTGTTTTTGCAATTTTTTCTGTATATGAAATTGTGTAAATTCTATAGTTTTTCCACCAAATGTTTGTACAGGTGACACATTTCATGTATTAATTTTCCGAGGTATTAAATAAGTTTTAGAAACAATAAATTAAATTTTTATTATTTTCAGACAAATTAACTAAGTGGTTTTGTAAACCATATCAAGATCATATAACTCAAGGGTGATAATATGCGATGCAAAATATACATTTATATTGTGATATGATGCACATTTGTATAAATTTGTAGGTTGTTTTGATTAACTGTTCTTTAAATCTCATGGAACAAATTTATATCATACATTAAGTGTGTAAATTTTTACATTACACATATATATAATTTACACAACAAATAAATCTGTCTGCAACATCTGTTTTAAATACAGGAAATGAGATTAATTTAGATGATGTCAAATGTAATGAATACAAGTGAGGACAATTTGGTTTAATGCTTTTATTCATGATAAAGGAAGACAAGATCATACATCTCAACAGAAAAATTTTTTCCATTCTCATCTCACATTTGATGTATCAAGTAGTCTTGTACCTCTGGATAAGATTGTACTTTAGAATGATAGCCACTACAACACTAACTGAAAGAGAATTCAAGAGGTTGAAAATTTTTATAACTCAAATTTTTTCAGTACAATATTAAAAAAAAATATTTATCAAGTACCATTAATAAACTATTTTATTATATTTCTTTAGAAATTCAATTTTTAATCAATCAAAAATTTTTCTTCATATTTTCTTAGTAAGCATAAAATTTTAATTTTATTATATTGTAATATTATAGAAGCAAATTCTAAAAGAATTAAAAATTTGTTTGAATATATATTTATCTTTGATTTTCATGCTTTTAAGTAGCTGAAATTATAAATGTTTAAATGTGTGTAGCAGTATGGAACGATTGTTCTATACAACCATCTATGAAGAAAAAATTTCAAGATATATATTTCTATGCCATAATGATAACATTTTCCATAGAACAAGATGGTTAATTGTAAAATTTTCAAGTTGAAAATATGAAAAGCATTACTGAATTAAGCCATTAAATATTGGTCTGTCAAATTAATAGTTGAAATTTCAAGAAAAAATCAAACTGCCAATAAACATTCTCATTTGAAATTAGCATTTTGATCATCTATGATAAGTTCAGTCCAGTTAATTTATTTGATACAAAAGATAGAATAATTATTCTGTTATAATATTTTAAACCTAACTAAGGCACTTAAGATTTATTAATCACGAACTGAATGAATAAAGTATTGCTAAAATTATCATGTTCTTTCAAGTATAGTTGCTTTTTTTTTTATTTTTTTTTTAAATAAGAGGAAGTTCCCTCAAAACACAAAATGTCTATTTTACAAATTATAAGATAATTAAGTATAAGTTGGTGAAGCAATGCAATTATAAATCATTACAATGTGAATCGCACTATAATTTCCACTAATAGCAGTCTCTACGAATTAGTAAGCAATTCTTTTCTTTCCATTAGTGATTAGAAACATTAATGTATACTGGCATTAAGTAATTTTTCGAAATTTTAATAATACAACCTATTGGCAAAATCTGATGGTTAGATCAATTGTTCAAAAGTATTTTTGTAATTTAACTAAAAATTTTATTAGCATTTAAACAGTTATCACAAAATAAATGTAAAGACATTTTCCAATTTATTATTTTCTGACTTAACAAAAAAAAGCAAGCAGCAATTTATCACATTGAAATTTTAACATCAAATGTTGTGTTACAGGGAAAAAAAAGAAGAAGAAGAAAAAGAGAAAATATCTTTTTGTATTAATTAAATTTACAATTAGTTTAATTAAGGGACTTTTTTTCATTAGTCAGGCAGTAGCACATTTAGATATGTGGAGTCTTAAATTCTCTGATGCATCATCAATTTCTCAATGGTTAAAAAAACTTAACCTGTACAACCATCTTTTTTTCCCCCCTCCTTCCTTCTAGATAAATGCAGTTATAAGCAACACAAAAGTGTGGACCTAGCATAAGCCAAGTCATTATGTAGAATGAATGAATTATTTTTGTGTTGTAATCAAATTACAGTATTGTTAATCTGTTGTAATATGGTTCCCTTACCTATTATTTAACGGTATCTATTTTTAAAAATAAGAAATGTCTCTTGGATAACAATAGTTTAAAATATTTTATTGCGTAGGAAATTTATGGTGGATTTAAGTATACAAACAAGAGGTAAATGATTGTGTCTATATGGCATTGCCTTTTATCATTTGTACGAGTCAAGGATATCGGATCAGGTAGTGATATTTCAGGGAGACAGCTTGTCGCTAGTTATACAAAGTATCTGTCTGAGACAGCATCAGATTCCAGACGATAAACAAAATAAAAATCGACGTCCTTCAAATTCTCTCTCCCCTATCCTATCTATTCATAATTGATGCCAAGTTAATTATTTTGCCATTTTTCTACACTTTTTCCTTCAACCGTCGATTCCACGGGGATGACGTTTAATTTCGGATAGAATCTACCATCCAGCACAATCGCAATCTTTGCAATTATTTAAAAAAGGAAAAAAAAAAACGAGGTACAAACCCGATTACGAATTATTTTAATCTAACGAAACAATTTTAGAAGTGTCGAATTAACGGGAGGGTTAAAAAAAAAGTCGTCCGTGCTGTTTTGTCGTCGAATAACATGTTCGGAGTTTTCTTCAGATGTACAAGACGTTTATCAAATCAGAAGTGTAATTTTTTTTCTGTTGTTTCTCCACGAGTGTACTCGAGTCGGACATCAATTAGCTATTAATTGGTACGCTCGACGTATCTGTCAGTTGGAGTGGCTCTCTCCAAAGAAATTTTCGCTTTTATCTCCGTACTTAAGAATCTGACTCCGAAGAGAATTCTAAAGTTTGGTTTTAATATATTTTTTTCCTCCTCTCGTTTCTTCTAATACCAGAGACTTAAATCGAATTACCAAATTTAACCAGAGCAGATAGTTGAAAATTGTAGACTGCTAAACAAAATCGATTTTTAAACCATAACCTAAATGGCGGTTAGTTAAGGTTTCCGTCGACAGATGGCGATAGTGGTAGTGGAAAGGAGCGGAGCCCAGCCGATTAATCGTTTATTCATGAACTATTGAATAACTGCAGCCGCATTCGTTAAGTGGATGTTGTCAGTTTTGTCAATAAATGACGGAACAATAGAGGCCAACTTTCGGATCGGGATATTTATTTGTATAATGCAGCCTTGTGTGTATTATGTTCTCGTCAACCATTCCGACGGATTAAAGTTACACGTAATGATTTCCATATATTCCAGTCAATGTTTACACGCCCGATTTACTTCCTTTATCGTGTTGTTTTAATTAATTACCTCGTTTTAAAATTTCGGTTTTTGTTTTTCTCCCTTATCCTGGTCGAGGATGAAAAGGTCGAAAAATACACTTCCTGCGGCGCTGATTTAGGTCAAGGAAAGAAAACAGACGGAAGTATCGTTCCCGTTACAAGGTCGGACGAGTTTTCCTACTGCCGACTTTTTATGGACGGTAAAAAAAAACGAATAATTCTGTGGATCAGACATATAGCCAGTTTGGGATGTACATAAAGCGCGCGTAGGGAATTGGGCCAACGGACGTCGTCAGACTAAATCAATCCGAACGTAACGAGAAAATATGTCCATTATATAAGTCAGAAGTGTTTTCGTCTGATTTGTCGTAAGAGGCCGTCTGTCTGGCTTTTCCCCCCGGATTCGTCCGTTTATATTCTTCCATCGACTTGGATCGGAAATGGCTGATGGATGGATTAAATCGGTCAATTATTTTCCGTGCGTAAATATACAAAGTAGACATCATTCGATTCTCTGGCGACTAAATTAAAATACTACCACTAGTCTAGAAAACTCGAAGCTTATATAATGTGGCTCTCACTCTCCTAACCATTGATCCATCTGTTCGATGGTGGTTAACGTTTTAACCATAGCCTGGATAATGTTTTATTCGCCTTAATTGTATAGGAACCATCTAAACATCCTGGCTGCGTCTTTTTTAACCATAAAAAAAGATGGAGCGAGGTGAAGACGAGCGTAGCCAGAAACTTTAAGAGGTTTCTGCCGCGGAGAGATGTTTAGCGCGCTGTTCTCATTGGCGCCTTGGAAAATATCTGGTCGCCGCCGACGTATTTCCGTTAGGAGAAAGTAATTTCCGGTCCGTCTTCAATCGTCAACGCAATCAGATCCGGTTTAAAAACCTTTCGATTTTCCCTTCATTAAGGATTTTTTTTTCCTTCTCGACCTGGACGAAAACAAATGCGCCCGCTCCCTGCCATTAAAAAAAGCCGAGACGAACAGAAAAAAGCTAAAACCAAGAAAAGTTATATAAGGCGATAAAAGGTGACTGAAGAGGAACTTATTGGAGCACGAAGTTTTGTCAGTCGACGTTAAAAGCCGGAGGGGTGGTCGATAAAGGAAGAGTGGTGGAAGGCCAGTCGGACGAATCTATTCTCACTTCCTTAAGTGACTGAAGGGTTGTATCGATTGCGTCTACTCATTACGCGATTTCCTCCAATTACTCGGCATCCGCCGCCTGGGGAAATACAATACGGCCGGCCACCGCCAAGCCGTAATATTGGGCCAGGGGTGGACAGGTCCAGCCAGCCGGGCAGCCCGTTCCCCGGGCGCGCCCTTTGGACCCGTCCAGTCTCAACCCTTTAACGCCATCGATCGAGTCCGGAGCCAAAATGTACGCTGGCCAGAGTAGCACTTTTTATGGGGGTGCGGGTCCGAGGAAGAAAGGCGTCCTTTCCGCTGTCTCGGCGCGCGAGCAGGTGGGCCCCTCTCCGGCGCGCATAAATTATCCGCGCACAAAGGCGTCGCGGGCAGACACAGCCGGCCCCATTGTAAGGCGGCAAAAAATGCCGAGGCCGCTTTGTTGGCCGACAGAATGGAAAATCCTTCACCGCATTCTCTTCCCGACTTGTTTATCCCGGGACAAAAATCTTTCCCGCCGTCTCGGCCGGGAAATCCAATTTTATTTATCGTTTTGTTTTTCTTTGCAGGAGAGACGGGAGCGGGAGCAACAAGACCTGGAGTACGCCAAGGAGATGGCCGACGAAGACGACGAGTTCCCTTAGCAACAAGGACGGTGCAGAAAGGGTTGAGCGCCTGGTTGCCCCGGCGACCGGCCGAGTCCACGGCCGGGGGAAGACCGAGCCGCTGGCTCAACGGAAAAAAGTGTTTGATTTTGTTACGTAATCGTTATTTGTAACCTTTCTCTGTATAGCAATAAATTTTCACTCATCGATTTAAGTGTGTGTGCTGGCCAACGCCCATCGCCCTCCCTTTTTACGCTTTGGACTGGATCCCGATGGGGTTGATAAACGACTCGGATCGGGTGGTGCCGAGTTTTTTGGGCTCCGCCGGTAATTAGGCTGACGGTCCAGCTTGGAAATTGTTATGAAATGGCTGTCGGAGTGTTAACTTCATTAGCTCCGACCAACTGCTTAGCAGCCACCTACTCAACAGCTCGACGAAATAATTGGAAGAATTCGGAGCGCAGATCAATCTAAGTATTTCCTCGCTCGTTTTCCACCAGAAATATATGACGTTTCGTCTCCTCCGCTATTAAAATCCCCCGATTTATCGGCGCTCATTTTTTCTCTCCTAAGTGGCCTGCCATGTCGTTACTGGCGGGAGATTTTAAAATTTCAGCGCTTTCAAAAAGAGCGCCAGACGCGCCGAGCGAAAAGCAGTATGAGAAAACATATTGATAAATTCCTTCTATTCATAGCCGGATAATGAACAAATGTTAACATTGCTTGTAATTTTTAATTAACAAATTATTCTCTGTCGACATTTGTTTGTTCTTCTGCCTGGATGCTTCTTATAAAGATCAAATTCCTGGCCGTTGTAGTTCTCGATGAAAGAATATTCACCTGGTTGAGCTGGAATGCGGCCAGCACTCTAAAAATTGCAAAATGTACAATACACGTATTAAAATCGTACTGTATTATATATAATAAAATTATCCCCCTTTTATTGTTATAATCCGCGCCCGTTAAACTTTTTTCCCTCGTTAAAACACTCCGTTCAAATCATTTTCGCTATACTCTATGTTTTTTTACAACCAGTAATGCCAGAGAAGGATTGGGAATATCGTACAAGTACCGTCGTTTAAAAGTATTGGTTTGCCATCCAAGTAACTCCCATACTAGTTTGTTTTCGGTAGAAAAAGTCGGTAAGGTGGGAAGAGAGAATAGTTTACGGATTTCGTGCAAATAAAGTCGGTCGCATGTCGTCGAGATTCTTTGTAAACAAAGATGTGAACGGTCGAACTTACGTGATGATGCGATTCCAACCTTATCAAGAACGGAAAATGACCAAAGTTAGTAACTTGGGTTGCGTGCAAATGTTTTGAGATTCCGAACGTATTCGGCCTTAATTACTAACTACCACCGGCTTACAAATTACTTTATTTCGAAACAAAAAGAAGTCGGAACTAATTTTCCGTCATTTTTTGACATTAAAAACCGAATTAAAAAAAAAAACTGCCGTCGCCATCGAATTATTTATCTTCCATTTTAACTTAAAAGCTGTAACGATAAGCGCTGATTCTGGCAGAAATTTATATAAATGCCAATTATTATTATTATTATTTTAGAATATTTTTTTAAATAAGTCGAGTTTGTTTATTACGCCAAAATAAAAACTCGAATATTTTAATGTATTTTAAGCAATTAATTGTAGATAACCTTGTTACAAAATACACAGTTTTAGACCATCTTTATAGCCTACATTTTCTAACAGGTTTATAATTATTATATAAATATAAATGCAAATTATTTTTTTTTTCTGCTTATGCCGACATTTGTTATGATAATTTATTTGAAGTGTAAGGTGTGGTCGGTTTTAATAAAACTCGCAACTTGTTTTAACCTGATAAAGTCAAAACTGCCGTAGTCCATGAATAGTTAAAAATCGGGGTGATATCTTAACGAGACTCGGTGGAATATCTAACTTCTTAGTTTTAAAAGTTTTCGGAGAAAATTAGTCTAAAATAAACATGGTAAATAAACGCGTAGAACTTGTGCATTGCGCTTACTAACTAACGAGTTACGTGCCATGTTGTTGGAAATTATTAAAGCGTTAGAAGTAATTCGCGAGTTTGTGTATCTTTTTATATAAAAAAAAAAAAAAAGATTGGTAACAGTCGAGGACGTAATTTTAGAAATAAAAAATTATGGATACTGACGGGAAATTTGTTCAACGTTTCCGAAGGTTTATATATAAGGAAAAGTAAAAGTTATTTTGGCTCTACTAACACAGCACATTGTCAAACCTCATTAACTGTTACGATGATCACGTTAAAGGCCTAAAGCTATTATCATTGGTATCTGATTTTGTATCTTGATGTGTGTTTAGTCCCGCTATCGTGCCCATCTAAACGATAGTTACTGAAATGTTTACGTCTTGTTCACTTTTTTCTAAACAGCAGATGTTAGAGAAACATAATTCAACTGTCACGTACTATACGACTTTAAAAGAATTTTTTTTTTTACTATCCAAAAATTTAACTTTAGAAAAGGTGTCGTATTTATCACGACTTTTGAGAGGAAACTAACAAATATCCACCCGGATAAATTACAGTTAAAGAGAAATAAACAGGAATTTTTTGAGTATTTTATAAAAGTAAATAATTTGGCTCAAACAACGTAAGTCACGTAAAGCAATTAGTATCAATTACTTAATATAAAAATTATGCTGCAATAGCTGACAAATATGTTGAAATTAACTTGAATTGGACTCTGAAACATTTCCAGATCACATTTCTACCAAATGACAGATCCGAAAAATAATAATAATAAAAAAATATAACCTCTTAATGTTCTAATTAAAAATACTTTCACGGAATTGATTATTTAAGTTTTAATATGCAGATAATTTATATCGAGATACATAAGGGTAGGTAATTCGAACGCCTTTGTCTAAAGTACGGACGGCAACATAAGAAATTAATCGTTAGATCAGCAGTTTTATATACAAATACTTAAATTTACGCGTATGGGATGTGGTGGCCGTAACAATAAATTGTGATCTACAACGATTTTCAGCTCTATTTTTATTTATCATAAATTATAACTCGACGTTTTGGCTGACAAAAAAATTTTACTATATAAACGAATGAATTTTTCCAGTCGATATGATAAGGGAGAATAAATCCCGAATTAACATTAAATAGATCTAGTTTCAGAAAGATTTATGGAAGAGAATTATGGGATGTTATGAATTAAGCCTTTATGATATAAAATTACGAAAAGTGTGAATTATACCAAGAAATTTATCCGAGAAAATTTATATTTTCAAAGGCCTGCGGTTTTTTTCTATTGAGCAAACATTTATCATAACAGCTAAGAAAATTTTGAATTTTTCCAATTTAACGACGGCCTTCAAATACTCTGTCAATCAAAACTTTAAGCATTTAAAAGAGAAAAAAACGAATTTTTAATAGGCCAAGAGAAAATTTACGATAATCGGTTGAGATAATACCAAATGATTATTTTATATACGACTATTGAACATATGCGCCGAAATTTGATAGTTTATAGCCAATTTTGCAATATTAATCTAGTTTAAAAGTTATAAAAATTTCGATTACTTTCTAATAAAGGCTGCAGTCTTTATTTCGAGAAAATTCTTTAAATCAGTTTGATAAAAGAATACTACTGTAAGAAAGAACAAAATATAAGATTTAAATATTTTTGTGCACAGAGTATGTTCAAAATTTTGTCTGTACAAAACAAATTTGATAGAAGCTAAATTTTTCTAAGAAACAAAATACAAGGAAGCGGGGATCATAAATTAGTAAATATGAATGGATCTCTCTCCTTCATATGTTATATTAATGCATTAAGATACATAAACAACAATGCCGAACGACATAGTTAGTCTATCTGCGAAAAGTGATGAAAACATCAATATTCTTATATTCAGAGAGAAACATTTTATAATAAACTTATGCATAAAAGTTAGAATTATATTCGCTCGAAGTAATCTATCACAAAACAAGAACTACTTTTGCACAAAAACAGATATTGCTTAAAAAGGCATCCTCTGATAAATTTTTTAAGATTAATCAATAATATATAGAAAATGCTTTAAATTAAACAAAACATTATTATTTGGATAATCGATTTTTCTTGAATTATTGATCACTATTTTATAGATAAGAGATTATTCTTATCCACTAAGATGAGAAAATATTAGAAATAGCACAATGAAAATGAAAAAATAGGTATTAATCTGACAATGATATATAGCGCAAAAAAACTGCTGTATTAATATTTTCATCATGCTCTTTTTTTACAAAATCTGGCTCTATATAAATAGAAAAATCTCCATTCTGATATAGTCGTATTTGTAGTAGTATTTTTCCCTCCCCTCCTCGGAAAATAAAACTAATAGATATTAAGAACACTTTCAAACTCGAATCATAATGTTTTTTATGTATTCCAAGAAGCTATAATTCGAAATAGAACTAAATTTCGAATCCTCTTTACATCAAAAGTAGTTGACTAGTATCGTGACTACTATATAAAAGTTTTAATGTCTAATAATAATCATTTATGGATAATACGCTTTTAATGATTATTAAATTGAAGAATAAAATATTCTAGCTATGCAAAGAATAAATAAGAGATTTCTTTTATCGAAATTATATCAATATGTCGCAATTAAGTTTTTATTTCCGCATAACAGTATTAAAGTTTTTCAGAATCAACCAGACTTCCTTCTTTATCAACTAACCAGAAATAATAATAAACCATATGGTTCAAAATGCTCGAATAATAATAATAATAATAATAAATTTTACACCTTTGTATTCTCATTGAAGTAATTAGATATATCTCCATATATGCCAACAAAATTTCTCGAATAAATTTTATGTTAGAAAAGACGGACTTTAGTCGACTTCTTAATAAGTACCACCCCACCTATCCTTAAACTAAAAACAACAGAAAAAATTTAAATAATTTTGTTATCGTTTTAAATATTCTGCTTTTAAGAATCTTATAATAATAAATATTATAGAAGTTTTTATAAAATGAAAATAAAATCTGATGGCGAAAACAAGCCTATAAATTATAAGATTAGAAATTCCAAGAAAAAAAAAAAAATGCTATTATTCCAAGAAAACGTGTAAAGATATTAAAACTGGTGGGTTTTTTTTTTTTTTTTTTTTTTTTAAGTCGAGACTGAATGTAAGGTGTTTCTCCTAAATCTTAGATTATAGGGTGGGCCTTCTTCGAGATGATATAACTGCCAAGTTTTCAGTACGGGAGAGAATCTAATACCAACATCACTTCTGAAAGAACGAAAGGGAAAAAAATTACGTTTCTTTTTTTTAATATAAAATACTGGATACTTAAATTTTGAATAAATATTTAATTGTCCTTGATACAAACAGGTTTTTAATACGGAATCATATTAAAAATGTCAGTTTTCAGAAGATGAAATCAAAATATTTCTAGAAAGCACAAATTTAT
The DNA here is from genome assembly GCA_011317285.2 of Androctonus mauritanicus. Classification (NCBI taxonomy): domain Eukaryota; kingdom Metazoa; phylum Arthropoda; class Arachnida; order Scorpiones; family Buthidae; genus Androctonus; species Androctonus mauritanicus. Next base: position 70,857 of record WUQG02401499.1, on the reverse strand, counting down.
AACTTTATCTTGTATTTGATCTTAGATTAAAATTTTATATTGTTAATGAGATTTACAAAAGAAACCAGACGTATTAAATATATTTTTTGATGCACTTTATCAGTTTTGATAATTAATTTTGTTTTTTGTACTGTTTGGAAAAGCAAATTTTTTATATCGAATATTTTTATGCTAAAAAAAAAAAAACAAACATTCATTAAAAAATTTTGATGTTTAAGAAACTCGTCACCGTTTTTATACAGCAATCGTTAAATTTAGCATAATATTTATTCCTGAATAGGACGAAATAATATAAAACCCTATAGTGTTAGTGTTATTTATGTAGTTTAATCGATTATTGTAACGTGTTATTATTTTTATACCAAATTTTAACTGGTTGTCTTCAGGATAGGCCAAGAAAATAAGAATAAAAAGAAATAAGGAATTTTATAACAGCACCTGCCAAAATCCGGATTTTGGCAAAAATTAGTGGAGGAGAAATTTATCAGGAAGAAAAAGAAAGAAGTTTATTGCCGGCCGTATCAATTATTGTCATAAAAATAGGAGAAGGAAGCGAGCTATTTGCTGCTGCTTAAAATTAAGACAACGAAATTAAGCGCACAATTAGTATGTAATTAAATTGGTGCACTATCTCAGATATACGACATCGATGTTGAAGTGATGTTATTTGTCTCGTTTAAGTGAGGCTTAGGATAAATCGGAATATCTCTTCAACTTCCGAGGTTGGATTAAAGCGGTTATACTCCATTATTCTAGCCAGCAGTCCAGTCGCTATTAACGGACTTCACTTGACCTGTTAGCAACAATCGCCTGCGACTGTTCAAAGGCATCAACAACCGAGTTTGCCTTATCTCGAATGGTCGACAGATAGACTCTTCTAAGGTGCAAATGGCTGATGGCTTCCAGAACACGACATTTTCCACTTTCTAGCAAAATTAATGCACCCACACGAATGCTGGCCGTACTTGATGGACGAGGCAAAAGATGGCGGATTAGTCGCATCTCTCTCACTTTGTAAACCACATGGCCCTTTCAACTTTTAACTAACTTCGTCTCTTTCCGTTTTCTTCTTTCTTTATCAACTGCATTCGTTCCGGAATCGCTCCAAAATTCGATTAAAAATAAAAAGTTACTAAAGAATTTTCGCCTTATTTTAAACTTTTGCAAAATTTCAACCGCTCCGTCTGAGTTTAAACTACTTTTAAGTTTCTGTAGAATTATTAACAAACGTTTTGAAGCGGAGACGTACTCTCAATCACGTTAACAAAAGGCGCTCTTTGGCCGTATAAAAAGTTTAATTGATAAAGCATTCGAGTCAGTTTGGCTCCGTGCCTCGGATCAATACGCAACTCCATTGTACATCTAAATGTAAGGAATAAAGATAAAACTTAATAAATATGGTCGACCAGAAACCCGCTTGGTCCAAGAAACCCGATTACTAAATCAAAAAACGAATTTTTTTCCCTCTACCTCTTGTCTGAGTTTGTTTATTTGTGTATTTAATACTCTTGGGCGTCGAGAGATGGCGCTGGCTCCTCCAATGCTTAGCTAGTGATGCCATTTCTATACGTCCCTGTTTTTTTTTTTTTTATTGCGTCATAAAAATCAAAATGAAAAAAAAATCAAATTTAATTTAGTCGAAAGTCTGATAGATTCTGGAGAACACGTTTAAAAGTTAGTGTAAATAATTTTGAAAACACTAGTTTGAATTGTTTACTAAAACAAAATTTTATTTTATTCTTTAAAATTGCGGCATTAAAAGATTTTCCTGATCGAAGCAGCCATCATAAAAATGTACTCAATGCTATTAACAATTTTGCTAAACAAATAATAAATGTGGAATGTATACGGCATCAACAACTTTAATACGTTGGAAAGATATTAATTTAAATGTAAATAACGAGCTATTAGGCGAATATGACAAACAAGCCGTTGAAGAGCTTTTTTAAGCGTGATTATTATTAGAGAAAAGAGCGCTAATCTTAATCGCATAAAGTTGCTTTGATCTCGGCCCCTGATATCTGGGATGCTGTCCCTGTTGACACTCGAAGCGACCCGTTATTTACACCAGGATAGAGAAAGGACCGTCCCCTTCCCGACATGCACCGCCAGCATCCTGGACAAGATCAGCTAATCACATGACACCTCCATAAATATTTTATACCTTTCCGGTTCCTTCCAGTTAACACAAATAAAATCAGTCTGTTGTGAATTTTCCTCTTCTAATCGTTAATTTAAACTGATAATATTAAATAATTACGATATTTTTTTTTACTCATCTGCAATAATAAATTTTATATCATCAGCCGCGCGTCAATTTTTACGTTTTATTTTTCCATTAAAGTTGTATGTGGAAGTATTAGCAGTTTGGGAAATGTTTCTTATCCAATTTTCCGTCGCATGATTTATTGAAAGTTACCAAGTTTATTTATTCGCTCAGGGAATTTCTGAGTGCAGTATATTTATACATATATATATATGGAAACGAAGCCGCTGCATCTGCCTATATATATATTGTTTGGTATTAATAATCCAGGATGGTAATTCGTACTCTTTTCTTCCCCGTCTACCGTCTTTTGCTAACAAATATTTTCTTTAGCAGCCGTTTCTCTGTCACAAACTGTAATTACATTTAAATTAAACTAGGGAATACACAGATCGATGCAGTTTTCAAATCTTACACCGTACTGTCATTCAAATAACTGCTCTGTCTCTTATTGGTACGCTAAAATGTGTCATCCCGGAAGATAAGATTTTGAGCATGCGTAAACCCGCCTCTCAATGACAACTTCTAAGAGGGAGTGTTGCCATATTCTTGTTCACTTTTAGCATCTCGTTATTCGCATCGGCGAAGAATGCATTTATGCACTCTTAAGTGCTTTCTTTCTCTATACGCTACCAAATCATTATCTGTGACGCCATCTTTTTTTTTTTCCTCTAAAGACGCGCCTATAAATTCTGGCTGCATCACGTCTTTTAACAAACTTTTTTTTTTTATCTTATGTTGCTAATTAAATAGTTAAAACTCCATTTTGGAGTTAAGACGTGATGAAAATTTACGAAGATTTTAACTAAAATTTTTGTTTACCTGAGTTTAATTGATAACTGGCCAATATATAATCTTAAATATATTAAATATTTTTAGTAAGATTTTCTATATAATAACTGAAACAACTTTATATCACTCCTAAGATTTACAACATAATATCACTCGAGCTATATATTTTTTTTTAACTAAACATAATTAAAATCTAAGAAAGGACATTGATCTGTACCAGTAATAGTTTTGATACTATAAAACTTAATATTGAATAATAATTTTTATAAATTATCTCGATAATAAATCTGAGAACTTTTTAAGATATTTCTATATTTAGCCCGATAATATGAGAATATTAATATAAAGATGATGTAAAGATGTCTACTGTTGATCTATTTAAAGTAAACTTTACTAAACAAAGCCGAGAATTTATATTACAAATTAGTCTCTATTGATATAATTTCGCTTTATAAATTAGCTTATTCAAATAATAATTTTTATAAAAATAACTTGGATAAAATTTTCTTTATCGTTCCCTTAATAAACCTATTCAAGGATCGAGCAAAAAAGAAAATGTAAAAACAAAAAGAAATAGGTATAACGGCCTATAAGTTGGGTTAAAGAGAAAATATTGTTTAAATTCTATTAGTGACTAAGTTATAAGCAAGAAAAATAATCCAAGCACCTCTAAACTGATCTATTTTTTGTTTTTCTAAATGTTTAAAGTTCCATAATCGTATAAGATTTATGTACTCAATGCGTGTTTTTCTAAGATATTCCGACTTTTATGATGGATGCTTTGCTAAAAATTTCATTTTGTAACAATTAAAGATGTCTTTCAACCCATGCGAAAAACACTTAAATGTATTTAAGAAGATTATAATTCGAATAAAAAATGATTGTAATCTTAAAATATGGACTCAATAAACTCAAATTAAACAGAAAAAAGTTGTTTTCTAATCTAAAAATTAGATATTTAGATTATAGGCCTATGGCTATATAAGAAAACAAGTTGTTTAATAAAAATTAAGTAAAAAATAATAATAATAATAATAATTTTTCTTGAATTAGTAAAATAATTCTACTTAAATTTGTAAGAAAAATTTTTGCAGCTTATAAAAATAATTTATAACGATTAATTATTATTATTATTTTTTTTAATAACGATTAAATATTTGCGTGATTTTGAATACAAATCCGAATTTTCTTATTTATTAAACTCTACCATTTACGGAAGTTTAGCTTAATTGGTATAGATTAAATTGTTAGATAAATACACAAATTGTATATTTATATATTAGATTGCTATCGATGTCTAATATTTGGCATATTATCAAAATAAACGTTGTATATCTGGAAATTATCGAATGGAATATTAAACTCGTTCCATTTAAACCCATTATCTTGTATATCAATCGTATAAAATAAAGAAAAAAAATTTTCAAATACAATGCCAATTAAAATTTTAAACCAAGAATAAAGCGTTGTAAACATATTTAATGCTTTATAACTTAAATTTTTACACCTAATCTAGTAATTTAGATATTTTTTGAATTAATTATTATCAGATACAAAAGTGTTAATATTTTTTTCTTCTAAAATTAAATACATTCAAAATATTTTTTCGATTTTACTCATAATTTTAAGAGCAAAAATAACAGATGATTTCAATTAAATTTTATTATTTAATATTCTATAAACGTAAATAATTTTTAAATAATTTATATGACAATGATAGAAAACAAAAGCTAATTATACAGTACATGTTAAACGTGATATCAATCGGTTAAAAATTTCATTTTTATATATATATATTTTTTAACACGTTTCTAGTTAAACATACCTGATTTTTCAAGAATTGTAAGATGTTATAAAATAGGCTATAAAATATTTGATAGGCAAATTGTTAATTAAAAAAATTGCATATAATGTTTATAAACAATACAATTAAAGATAGCAAAATGCTAGAATATAGACTGTTCATACTTAATGTTGAAAGCGTCACTGCGGAATTTAAAATTGATATTATTAAAATAATTTTGGATAATACTGTAAAATGAAATTTAATAATCAAAATATGCTAGGCCTAAAATATTTTTTCGTTAATAATTATTTTTTTTTTAGTAGATCGAATCCATTTTAGCGTTAAAGAAACCATCCTCGGCTGTATTATTATTTACACAGTTATCAGAGAAGTATAATTAAAAAGCAACTTTTCTTCTTCTTTAATTTGATATTTAGAATTAATTTTAAGATTATACACGCTTTCAAAGACTTATACTAGATTATATTTTTTGTTATTTTTAGGCCTATAAGATTTTTTTTAATATTAATATATTTAACTATGGTGATCTATTCTATAGAAACAGTAAGTCATCAAAGTTAGAAAGTCGAGTCAAAAATTTGATCGAAAAAAAAAAAAATTCTATCGCTAATGAAGAATTATAGTTTTGTTTTCTTCGAAGATATAGAAATCTGATTACTAATGAAATCATTTCATATGACTGTTTTCTTTTTTCCTAAAGTTTATGACATTAAATATATTATTTATTAATATAAATAGTAGTATTCTGAACATTAATTATATATATTTAAAACACTTTTTGTTTATTCATTTCACACCTCAAAAATTATCTAGAAGTAATAATAATAAATCAAATTTTTTAAGGAAACATATGAAGGTTCATATTCGTGATTTAATCTATTTAAAATTTGAATAACCTTGAAGAAAATTTGCTTAAAACTTTATTTGAATATTTATTCTAATTTTAAATGCTGCTCATTTTCCTGTTTTTAAGATTTATATATATTTTTTATAAAATTTGTTCCGGGAATAATTATTGTTTTCAGGAATCATATAAACATAATCAATAAGGATATAAATTTCGTTATATAAATATGTTTACTTTTAAGGAAATCGCTGTTTGTTTTGTTTTTTTTTTTTTCTTCAGGAATTAATATATTAGAATTATTGTTAAAGAGGAAAAATTATTGTTTAAGTTTAATTTTCTATCGAAAATGGAAAAGTAATCGTTCGAAAAATTGTAAACATCTTAATAAAGCGAAAAATAAAAACAAATATTTCTTGATGTGAGGTGTTTTGCTATTTATACTACTTAAGGATATTTCTGTCGAATTTTTCTTGATGATATAAAATATTTTTAAGTTATTTTAATTTTTGGCTGGCTGGAGAATAAGTATCATACTTAAGCAAGAAATTATGCTAATTAATTTCGAGATCTTGGACATTTTTGTAAGCTTTTTTTAAAGATTTTTTCGTTTTTTAATTTTCCCATGTAAATTATTTCATTCGAAAAAGGTAAATTATTTCATTCGAAAAAGGCAAATCAGTTTATTCCCAATCCTTACAAATGAAAAATTGCAAAGAAAAATAAATATCGAAATTTTCTTATTAATACGACTTCTATTAGAATTTTGTTAATGAGAAAAATTAATAGTTAAAAAATAAAAAATAAATACCTTTAAAACAGAGAAGCAGTATCGAGTAGTTTACATATAACTGGACTGGAGTGATCTGAAAATTCAAAAATTTAAAGAGAAATTTTAATCATTAATCCAATAAATTTCAATACATTAATAATATTAGTTGGCAAATATATTTTTGCAATAAAATAAATTAATGTTTGTTTTGTAGATACGTTAGATCTAGTGTTATATGAGTCGCTCAGAAGGCAATACGGTTAAGTCTATTTTTTGATATTTTCGGATTTTTGTAAATTTTAATGGAATAAATAATATTTTTCTTAGTTATTAAAGGATTTACTCGTTGCTTCGTTTTTTCTAAGTCAGACAGCCCTTTTTTTATAGCTTCTGAATATGTTGTATAATATTAATGTATTAAAAACCATTAATTTTCTCAATTGTTTTCTGCACTTAACCGCATTGGCTTCTGAGCGACTCATATAAGTTTAACAATACAAAATTCTGAATATTCTAAAATTAAAATAAACATATCAATAAAATTTAATTAAAACAAAATAATAATAAAATTTCTAGTAAAACTGCTCACTTCTTTAGCTCCATACGTTTTGTGCATGTAAGTAAATGCTATATATATTTTTATTTATTTATTTATTTATAAAATTAATCATGATAAGTGATATTAAGCCGAAACTACAATTAGAAAAATTATCTAAAAAAAAAAAAAATTAATTTGGATAGAGATCTCAAAATTTAATTAAGAAATCAAAAACCGATTTGTTTTCAGATATTAAAATCCAATATATAAATGCACTTTGTATATATAAATATCAGAACTATTCTTAACTACAATAAGTTAGAAGTTATGTATGAAATGATAATTAAAAATCAAATAAAAACCTTATAATATACTAATTAATACCAATTCAAGAATATTTTCGAGTTTATTTATTAATCACTACTTATTTAGTTTAATATTTTAAACTTTAAGCTATTCTATCATAATATAAACATCTCTATCTTCTATTACTAGAGTTAAAGTTATTCTTTTTATCAAACAAATTTAATTCTGTTACTAAATTTTATAAAAAAAAGAATGGTTTGAATTTCAGATATTTTTATATAAGTATGAATTATTTATAATTTATCATATATATATATATTCTATACATTACAAAGTTAAATATAATATATGAAGTTTTTCAACTTTCATATACATTTTACGTTACTTAACTTTTAAATATTATAAAAAAAATTTTATTTATTTACTGTATATGTGCAATATTACAAGCTAATATAACGTGCAGTATTTGAATGCAAAAATAGATGCCTGGATAGATTTCTTTGCATTATTTAATAGGTATTTAGGTATTTTATCTGATTTTCAGATTATAGAAAAATATAAAAACAATATTCGCAAAATTGCGATTTAATGAATTAAAATATATAATTTTCTTCCTTTCAAACAGAAAAAATATGCATATGAATTAAAAATTTACTACAATCTATTTTTTACCTAAAATTTTAACTGATTAAACAAGTATGTTTAATCAGTTAAATGTTCGGGACTTATGCCCCGAATTGGTCGTTTAAAATAGTAATTAAACATTTTTCGACTAACAATAAATTCTTAAGTTTGGACCTCCTTCAAATTGCCATTAAAATCTTTCATTTATTATAGAAAGTGTCTTGCGAAATTTTATTTATCCTAATTAAGTTAATCGAAGCTAATGTTTTAATCTGTTTGATTCCAATAAGCCAAAATGGATTAAAATGTTCTTTAATTGGATTTCTCCATCTTTTAGATTTCCTCCAGATTGTTATCTTATATTGTATTTAATTTAACTAACTACAGTAGTGATATATACATATATATATATATTAATAATATTCTTTGTTCTTAATAATCTAACTTACATAAATTGGCTGAGATCATATTGAGAATTTATTTCTCTGCATTGGCTGAACATATCAAGCAAATCATCTTTAAAAAATTCTCTGATTGGAATGAAATTTTAATCTATAATAAATTTATTTTAAGATGATAGTTATAGATGGATAGAATTTTTAAACAGCGCTTAGTAGATTAACTAATTAAAAAAGACGTATTCTAGTTTATATCCTATTTAACATTCATATCATTCGCAAGTAGTTTATTCCTCTTTTATTATCGGCTTAAAGATTATTTAACAGGTTTAAAGTTTTTGAACAGTAACTTTTTGACTACTGTTTAAGAACTACAAAGACGAGTCATTATTTATTTTTTATTTTTTTTTTTTTTTGACATCCTGCTGAAGCGCATACTCCAATCTTGATTAGTGTCTTGCCGCCATCTTGATGAGGATGGCGATAAACAAGAACGCCATCTGGTGGACGAGCCAACTAAACAGCCGAAGGCGATCCTATTAAACATCGCTAGCCAAGAACCACCTGGTATAATGCATAAAAAAAAAGTAAAGATTCTAGGCCTTGGGGCTAAAAATCTTTTAACACTTTAACAAGACAACTGAAGACGTTTAATTAAGCTTCAAATTTATGCTTGGCAGCAATGTTTTGCTTTAAAGCCACCTTACTGTGTTTTAACAATGAATATTTGTCTATGCTGATGCTGGTAAAAATTAACTGATTATAAATTATTATTTTGCTTATACAGTAAGTAAAATAACAGCTAAAAGCACTATCGATTTTTGGCAAAATATTTTTCTTAAATTTCCAATTTTATCATATGCAATAAGTCTAAAATAAATCCGAAAAAAAATTATCTCTATACTTATAATAATAAATAATTATCATTATTCTATATAAAGAATTAAATAAAAATATAAAAAGGAATAATTTTAAAATTAAATAAATGTTTTATAGTTTAAAATCATTTCATATTATTCGATAGTCGTTTAAGAAAGATCATTTTTCGTGTTGTTATTGTTACTGTTATTGTTATGAAACGGAGTAACTTTTAGTTCCTGAATATTCAGGAATTAAAATCAGATATTTAGCTAAGCGAAATTTAACTAACTCTTCATCATCCTTCAACAATATGCAGACACTAAAATATTACAAAACGGATGCACAGGATCAATGCCAGTGGAGAAACACTAGTCATGACGTAAATCTCTAGACTTCTGCATAGGACACGATCATTAACTATCTTCTGTGCTGATTGTGTAAAATCCTAATTCTATGTATGGCTGGAAGCAAATCTGAATGTTACTCAAGTCAAATTTTTAAATTACTGTGACACTATTTATGATGAATCTCTCAACTTCCAAACTTCTTTAATAAAAAAAGAAGTTTTTTTATCATTTCATAAAAGTCGAAAAACCGACAAAATAAGCATTTCTATTACTGAAAAGAATCAAAAATATTTTAAATCTAATTTAATAAAAAAATTTTAAATTTCAAAAGATGCAAATATATATATATATATATTATAAATTTTAAACATATACTGTATATATATTTTTTTACCAAATATGATATATTCGATGTACTTTATCAGATCCTTTTCTTGCTGGTTAAAGTATAGGCTTTGGCGCAACTACAGTATGACATTGTAGACAGCAAACTGACCAGGTTAAAGCAGGCAAACCGTAGACTCTTTTGTGTTAGAGAGAAAGAGTTCAGGCTGTACACAGTAACATGCAGAGCCCATCAGAAAAACTGGTCTCTCCGCTGTGACCAGACGACGTAAACACAACGGTGTATCTTTAACCCTTTAGATCCCGTTCCAAGTTTCCCACACTCTTGACGCACTTTTTGCTTCCTTGTCTGAGTTTCATGGGTTCTGCTAAGAACTACTTTTTATTTAACCTTAAGTCTTCGTCTAAATCTGATTTATTCTCAGACTGCTTTATAAACCATCTACAATATTCGGCTTAAATTTCGATTCCTTTCTCGATAAAACATTTTTTTACGCGTATTTAACATCAAATATATATTTCGAAATAGTAAATATTTTTATTTACCAGTTTTAACAAAGTCTAAATATTGTAACCAAAATAAGTCTATTTTTATAACGTGCATGTCTTTCTATACCGAATAGGCCTATATTTGTTAGAAACGAATGATCTTTACGGTCTATAAAACAAAGATACTCTTAAATGTGATCTGTATAGTAAAAACCGATATGTTTTATATATTTAAATAGCTGTAAGTTGCTGAATATTTAAAAATATATATAAAATCTTGCTATTATATAATTACAGAGATGCAAAAAAAATATTGCTACAGTTTATCAAAGCCATGTAACAGTTCTTTGTTTCTTTATTACTGCTTTATTTTGCAGCTGTCTCTTTTTTTTTACTGATGCATATTTGTCCTTTTTTTGTGGGAATTCTTAATTATTCGCGCTTAAAACTTCTGTTACTTTCTATATAATGTAAGAAACATAAAGCAAAATAGCAGTGCCAATAGCACATTACACCGTTTAATGGTTGAATCTATAATAGATACAGTAGCAGCAATTTATTCTTTGTAGATTGTATCTCGAATTCTATAACAATCTAATGTTGCTTAATTGAAATTTAAGATTGATTAAAATAATTATAATTTGTAAATCTTTAGAATTATCGCAATAATTTAAAATTAGAAAATTTTAGAAGCCTATTGTAATTTAGTTCCATAACAATTTATATCAAATGTCAGTTACAAGAAAATTAATCAACTTCCGACTATAAATTAATTTCCTGAATGAAAAAGTTATAAATCTTAACATAGGCCTATATATCTAAAAAAAATAAAAAATACTATTGCTTATAAAAAGAACGTACACTACTTTAAAAGGCAATTTTTTTACTTCATTACCTTCTATCTAGGCTATTATATAATGCAAAAAAAAATTATAAATGTCTGCAACAAGATATTTTCAACGAAACTCAAAACTATATAAATGAAGAAACTTAATTCCTAACCATAAGAATTAATCATCATATCATAAACATTCTTTAAATTTTTGTAAACAGATGATACTTAATGTAAATGTGTTCATCAAAAATTCTTAATTTGTATAAAAACAAATGAAATTATTATAGAAAAAACGAAAAATATTTTTCACTTAGCAAGAAATCTATATAATTGGAGCAAAGTAGACATTAAACACTATTATTGCTCGAATTTTCAATAGCTGTGATATCAATGACCTATTATGTACTTGAATTAGATGAATGAATGAATACTTTTTTTAAGATTATCAAATGTTTTTTGTATATATTTAAAAAAGTAGCAGTTGTATTAATCACCTATTCAGTTAAATCCTTTATATTCATAACAAGTTCATTTTCTTGATTAGCTTTATGTAAGAAAAATGATAACTCATGCGGAGTAATGATAGTCTGGTATTCTTTATGCTGTATTAATGCCTTGTTTAATAATGTTAGCTGCTATTAAAAATAAATAAAAAGTTAATACCGGATGAAAATATTTCTTACAGCAATTTTTTCTTTCCGCAATTTATTTTTGGAAATGACATTAATTATTTTTCTTCTTCCTTTTTATCTAATATTGAATAATTCATTAAAATGTAATTATATTTTTTGCAGTTTGACCTTGCTGTTTTTTTGAATTAATCTGACTATATGTAATTTTTTTTTATGCTTGTAATTATTATTCAATCACGAATAAATTTTTAATTAATATTAAAGTAAGTATACATATATAGGTTATCATAAAGTACATATTTTTTAGTAGACGTAAAATTAAATTTATATGCATATAATTATGTATTCTAAAAGTTTTAAGAGTGAATAATGAATTCAAGTTGTTAGGCATTTTATGAATAAATTTTGAACTCATTAAAGTTAAGTTTTGGATAATTAGATCTAATTAAAACTTTTAAAAGCATAGTGATGATCGAATTTATTTAATTTTTAATCTTTTCTAGACGGAATATAAAACATAATTAAAAAACCATTACTCTTCTTGTGATAAATTCGATAAATTTGAAACTGTGGATCTTAGTTATAATTTTAAATCAGTCATCTTTAGCGTGATATGATATCCAGAATCATTATATCCGTATAGAACTAACTGCAAGTCAAAACAAAAAATTTATAGACTGACAATGTACACATTTCTGTAAGCAAAAACTAATTCAATATCCATTACATGTTATTAATGACTATTAATTTAGTTTAACAACAAAATTCTTCAGAAACAATATAATTATAACATCCAAATCTAACTTCTTAATATTCATTACGTCTTGGTAAATTATTTACTTATACATGTAAAAAAATAGATTGTTAACTTGTTTTTTTTTTTTATAATTTTATATCGTTAAGATTGTTTGTCTAAATACTTATTAGAAAAAACAATCTAACAACTTTTTAGATTGTTTATCTAACTATTCTGGTTATTTAATTAGCAATTTAAACATATATTGCAGCATTCCGAATTTAACATATGGAACCATAAATTAGAATGGAATTAAATTTGATAAAAAGATATACTTATATGCAAAGAAATATTTAGCATTAAAGAAGCCAAAATGCAGTAGTACTAATTTTGAATTAACCTATTTAAGATATCAGTATTTTAATGCTTTAAGGATATAATTATCAAAAATAGGATTAATTTTTTTTTTACTTTCTTTACAGCTTAAAGGTCAATGCTTCATAATATTATAATTAGCTTGAATGTTTACGTTTTTGTTATAGTGCAACTTAACATTCTTTATGCGGGATTCGTTCTTTTAAGAAACAAAAATATATATTACAACGCTAAATTTTATTCTATGAATAAAATTTTTAACCTAATATTTATTTTAAAAATCATGCTTACATAGATTTTAAATTATATAATTCTCGCAACATCATCATTTAAGACAAGAAAAAACGTTCGAAGAAGAAAATACTAAATTATCAAACTTAATATTTTATAGGTGAAACGAAATTTTATAATATTAAAGCTATTTAATCATCATTTTTTAAAGGTAAGTATTTGATATGAAGAAGCATTGAATTGGTTAAATCAGAATTCTATTTATGCACAACAATACAGATTATTATTATTTTTATACTGTCCTAAAACTTAGCTTTCCTAACTTTATAAATACACATTTAAAATATTAATTATTTTAGACTTTTGTTTTATTATTTTTTTAATATTAAATTTTGATTTAGGCTAAAACTAAAAAATTCAGAACGTTTCAGCGAAAAATTTTTTTGCCTTAAATTCTAGATTAGCTTTCTCATAACTGATATAAAATTATAATCATTTAATTTCCAAAACTTGCAAGAATTACTTAAAAGAATTTTTTTTTAATTTGCTTTATTAATTCCGAAGATAGCATCGAAGAAAAATTGGAAATATTTTCTGTTAGACTTAAATAAATCGAAAATTATATGGTTTATAGCTACGATCGACAAAACATGGTTATCTAAATAAAGATGATTTTAAGTTTTCTCAAGTAGGCTACATAACTCATAAATTTTCTAAAGTACACCTTCTATACTTGAGAAAAATCTCAGTTTAGTACTGATTCGACTCTATTAAACACTAATGATAAAATACTGTATAAAAAAACAACACAATCCTCAATAAAATAATTCTGAAACAATAAAACAAACTAGGCCAAATAGAATGTTTTCATATTACTCGAAACCTTACAAAATTATCTAAAATTAATTACATTTTTCAGTATATATGTAAGGAGTAAGTCAGTATATATGTTCGGATTTTGTTATTTATTTATTTTCTATAAAAATAATCAAAGTTGTGTAGGCCTATTGTTTTTGTGATATCATATATGTCTTCAAATCTTTCGAAAGTAACACAGCAGGAACGAAATCTTTTTATGTATTAAAATTTTAATAAATTACACGAGATAGAAGGTTATATTTTCTATTCGAAGTTAGTTATCTGTTAGTTATTAATTTAAGAATAAAACAAAACTCGCATTTAATCAAAAAAGCATTCTTTCTAGATTCCTGTACGGTATTACTTGTATCAATTCATCTACGGTATTATCATAATTGTACAGTTTTAAAACCTATAATAGATCTCGTGAATTGCAGAAAAATATTTTTACAAATTAAGATAATTATAAATTTAAATATTTCTTGTCTGGGAATATTAAAATTCTGCTATTCGTAATATTCAGCAAAAATTTATTGTAAACTTCATAATAATTTTAGGTCTAGACTTGCTAATGATGATGAAATTCACCATGAAAATAAATCTTAAACTATTTAGAATTTTATCGAATATAATTTAAGCTTAGAATGCACAAATTTCGATAATCGGGATGGTTGAATGTATTAAAAAAAATAACAACAGATACCTATAGATTACACATCTATCGTTTTAAACGAGCTAAAAGAATTGTTATGGAAATATTTAAATGTAAAATAAACCATTTTCTAATATTGTATTTAGCCTATATCGAAATATTTGCTTTTCTAATATTCTAGAATTATGAACTAACAACATAAAACTTACATTAAAATATATTTTAGTGCAATCATTGAATCTCAATTTATCTATCTTTTCAACATAGACTTAAATTCAATGTTTTCCTTACGCTTGACATAATATAAACAGTTACTATTTCACATCTTAAAATTTAATTTTTTTGTGTTCGAATTATCCATTATCTTACTCGCAACATTGCAAATTCAAACATGGGCTTGAAGTGATTTACTTAATTTAAATTCGCTGTTATTTATTTTGACTTTTTATTTTACTTAATATATTTTAGCCGTGTACATAATAAAGTTATATGTTTATGCAGTAAATTTAAATTTTTATGTTTATGCATATATTTCTGTTTTTCCAAACATATAAATTAGAATTTATAATTTTAAACAAAATTTGGACGGTAGTATTATTTCTTAAAGTTAGTTTTTCCTGTGTTTAAAATGATCATTTCCTAACATGTATAGCTAGCTATTCAAAATTTCGAACTAGAAAATATACCTGATAAAATTTTATTTTAATATTAGTATTTGAAAACAATTTAGCTTCTTTCTCATTTTGTCTTATTCACTAGAAAACATTCATAATTACAGTTATTATTAATTTTTAATAAATATTCTTCTTTTTAAGAATCTTAATAATATATTATCTATCATTTCTTACTTTTGTATAGTTTACCAGATGAATAAAATTCGAGCTTTTTGATATAAAAGAAAGACATCAAAATAAAGTCAAATTTAAGAGAAAACAAGTGCATAATTTTTAAATTATCAATTTAGAAAACTAAATATATAATATTTATCTTTGAACTATACAGTTTGTAAATTAGCATTATCCGTTGTTCAAACTCCTATTTTCTAATGATGGAAATTTGGAATATTTCAAAAATATGAACATTTCAGAAGACTTATATCTTCCTTTTCATCTTTAAATAATAGTAAATAAACATTTTTAATAAAAAAAAATTATTAATTATTAGAGAAGAATGTTCAAAAGAAGAAATTAAACGGTTGCATTATTTATCTGTTTTATAGTCTAAACTGATTTTTTAACTGTTCTTTCTGAAGGAAAACAAAATCTTACAAGATATGGTGAAAAGAAATCGGTTTATAATCCAAAGCTAAATTTTTAAATTGATATGATTGTTATTAAAAAGAAATTTCACGTAAAGTAGATCTATTTTCGAATCACCTGTTTTCTGGTCATGTTTATAATATATTATTTCACAAAAAACACATAGTAGTAGACGCTAGATAAAGAAAATTTATTAACCATTTACAACATATAGATATAAATATCTGATCAATCTTTCTGTAATCAGTCCAAAATAACGTGGACCTGGAAAATAGGCCATTCATTATGTTCTCGTCTAAAAATAAATTTCGAATATAAATCTAAAATTTTAAAAGTAATCTTATTAGGATTATATAAAATATATTTTTCTAAAGAGAAAACAAGAGAATATAATGAGAAATCATCATAAATCATTATCATCACCGTCTTTAATTATCTTTTTTTCTGATTGCTTTAAGCAGATTAAAATCACTTTATAATCCCTTGATCTTATGGGATGCTTAATGCGCGATCACATCGTCTTCAGAAATTCTTCTTGTAAGAAATTCCTTTATATCTACTTCCTTTCATATGAAATTATAACGGAGTGAAAAGTAAAATTAACAAATTATTTCAAACGCACGCAAGGAAATGGTTTATAGAATTAATAATTTTAAATATATGTCGAACTGCACTAGCGATATTGTTTTGAATGAAAATATTAATTATGCAAGATTTCATAAAATTAAGGGATCCATAAGATCTAGGGATTTTAAACTCATTTTAATCTTCTTATAAAATAATCAGTAAAAGATGATAATTAAAGACGATGATTATTATTTTTCATTATATTCGCCAATCTGATATTATTTTTCTCTTAGGAATTTATTTACAAAATCCTTATCAAATCGCTTTTAAAATTTTAGACATATCTTTAAATGATGATCAAGATTTTCTATCAGTATATCTCTAGAATTTGCTTATTAAGACAGATAGATTCTAGAGATATTGAAATTGATAAGAGTTTCTAGACATATTCATTTATAGCGTCTCTAGAAATTTTCTTGATATTTAATTTTATATTATTAACTAATTTTATGAGCATGTTTAATGAATAATTTTCTTCTAAGAAGAAATATCATCATGTTTATAGTTACAACTATTGTATCTAGAAATTTTTCTAATTATTAAACAATTGCAGTCGTATCTAGTTCGTAATGTTCTGGCTTATCTAAACATAATAAAATATCAAATTTCGTTTTATTTTGGAAAAAAATTTTATGATTTATATTATTAATAAAGATTTACGCATATCATAAAGTGAAAAATATCTTTCTATATTCTTTAAATTTTATTACAAGACTATAAGAGAATACTGCACTCTAAATGGAGTATTTTAACATACAGATGTATTTAAATATATTATACTGCTACGGATTCGATCTAATATTTAATAAATACAGTTTTAAATTTTAAAATTTTTAAAATTTGTCGATAAAAGTATAAATATTATAAATGAGAAATTAAATAAACTATATTTAATGCTGCACACAGTACACGGAATTACATAGGCTTACACGAAACTAAAATGGAGATTTTCTTCACTTGATCTTCTCTATTATGAAAAATTTAATATTAAAGTTTTATTTGTAATCGCTATAAAAGAAAAGAATGTATAGACGTCGAAAAATAATAATTTAGAAAATATAAAATAGCAAATAAATGTTCTGTTTATTCGATATCATTTTCTATAGACGTTTTAATGAGCATGACATTGGAAAAACGAAATTTTAAATATCATTCGATACTTCAAATTTTACTAAATTTTTACATTAATTAATATTCTAGACGTAATAACGAAAATAAAAATAAATTAAATGTTGGTTTAAAAATAAATCTATAAATGCGCAAAGTTTACCGAATAAAATTTTTGAAACAAATCGCTAAATCACAAATAGTAATAATAGTGAAAATCATCACGAAACAATGATTTTTTCATTTTTATTATATCTATAAGGAGCATAAAATTCAATTTACTATGACGATTATACTATCGAAGAATTATTATTTTCATAAATGCACTTTTTTAAGTAAAGCGTATTATGATGTTATTTTGAGCTAATTTTGACTAGTTTAAGTTGCTTTTTTCAAATATAGTTCGTTTTCTATAAAAAATAGTAGTTAGTTTCCATAATTAATTTTTATATTAAAAATATAACTTTCTTATAAAAATATTTCATTATTTTTGCTATTTCTTCTCTTCAGCTATACAATACATACAATCACAAGCGCAATCTTAATCTCTGTAACTCTAAGTAAAAATATTTCACTATTAATGAAATTTTAAGGGAAATAATCTAGATTTATAATACATAAGATCATTATTATAATTTTAGTTCAGAATAGCAAGTAATGATAAATGCAGTAGTTTATCTTACTACTACATTTATCATTACTAAATGATTTATTGTTGTTTTTGTTAAAGAAAACAGAATGCGAACTCTAAAAATCTGATATTAGAAAATTCATGATATAAGGCCTGTATAATCTTTAATTTTTTTTCCTCCAAGTTTTCGCAAACCATGATTGTGCCGTATCCATTTTAATAAATGAGTTTTACACAGTCTAATATAATGAAAATACCGTTATGTTTATTTTGATCCATTAAAAAATTTTTATTTTTATCAGCAGTTCAAACAGTATTAAATTACGAAATATTTAAAGCTTATATAGTTCGCATCTTAAGTAACACATCGATGTTATATTTATCCATCATCGTCATCTTATTCACCATAGCATAACAAAAGAAATTTTGATATTTATGCCAGTAACTCTGCTATAAAATCAAATTTAGAAATTGAATTACTATAATTAATAAATAAAAAGAAGAAATTTATTATATTCACATGTAGGCTGGTTATCTTCTTACGCTTTTAAATTTTCACGAAATTTTAAAGGAATTTGTAAGCAAGAAAATAGCTGTTTCTATGCAGAAATAGGATAACGATTCTTTTATTTTATTATCATCATCGAAAGGAAGTAAAACTTAAAATATTTTAATTACACTGTTACGTAAATTTTATAAAATTTTATATTCAATTTTTGACGCATTTTATGTGTAAAATAATGGTTTAATACCATAATATTTTAATACTTTAACCTTATAACTATATAAACTACACCTTTTTGAAGGGATTTCTTTTTGAAAATTTCGTTTCTATCAACTGAAATGTAATTATAAAGTATCAAGCGCGACATAAATTTAGAATTAGGCACCTCCCGACTCATCTTAAGATATGTAATTATATAAAATTGACAATTCTCTCGGGTATTCCGTTGAAGTTTCCGAAAACTTGCGGCTTTTATGCTTTAATAACAATTCTCAAAAATATTAAAATTTTTGAGGTTTGTTATTCGCAATAATATTAAATCTTATTAAGTCTAACAGGTAACACAGGCCCTTGTTATGTAAACTTATAACTTATTACAATTAATTTTTATGCAATAATTAACGCTAAAGATGAATATTTTATTAGTTAAAATAATTAAACAATAATCTGGAAATCTAATTTCTCATGAATAAAACAAGAAAACTTAAAAAAATAACTATATAAAGCAATAAAAATAAATTTTATTCTTAATTTTAAACATAATTTATATTATATCTTCTATATTGTATCTATAGATCTGTATTACACGCATTTATAGACATTTAAATAATTTGTAAGTAAAATTTTTGAAAATTTTGTTTGGAATCATCTTTTCGCAACAAAATTCAAACCAATTTTCGACTGACATTTTTATAAAAATTTTCATCAATTGATCAAAGAATTGACAAGTTAGAAGAACTATCACATTTTATATTTATATAATTATTTATAAGCAAGCACGGTAGGAAGATAAACTTTTGTTCTTAGGTTAGCAGCAACATTTCTAGGTTATCTAAGTTATCTTCAGTTGTCTACACAGACTAGCAAATACTAAATATCTAATAGTGTTACCATATTGTTCAGTTACAGGATACTATTCTATAATTACAAACTATTACATGTTTAGTAGGCTATATATCATTCACTGTATGAGATAGCTGAAGATAATTAGACGATTTTAAAACGTTTAATGTCATTCTAATGAATTTTTACTCGCATATACAGTTTTTTTCGATAAGTTGAATTTATATACTTATCATTTAATGTGTTTACTATTCTTAGTAATAAAATATCGTAATCAAATATACAACTGTATTGTTTTTACTGTTAGTATAATTATTAACGGTTATACTTGACAGTTTTTCAAAATTATAAGGTAAAATTAAATTAGTAAATCTACAAACAGAATTTTTTTAGTTCATTTTTAATTATATTTTCTACGTATGTAATCAGATATGTGCATTGGTATTTACGGTATAATCTTAGGCAATATTCATTTCATAAGTACGAGCTAGGAGATGTTATCTGAAATTTCAGTGCAAGAAAAAAATAACTAATATCTAGAGTTAAAAAATATTGTAATCATCATCAAATTACTTTGTAACTTAAAAATATAATTATAACAAGTTTTTATGTACAAGATTTAGATAGATAAGCATGCAAGCAGGCTTAAGCTTATGTAAAATTTTTTATATATTGCTTTATAAAAAAAAATGCAAATTTAAAATATACCAAGTAAAATTGATTTTATGCACGTAAAATTAATTAAAATTTATATTTTTACTCTACGGAATTGTTTTGCCGTTTGTATAAACTTTAAAGCCTTTAAAATTCATTATTCGTCGCTTTAAAATTGTATATATTTTTTTTCGCTAAATGTAAAAATTAATAGAAATTTTAACGGAAATTCGATGAAATAGGCGAAAAATTCCGAATTTATTCGAGGATAATAAATTCGAATTTCGATTGTCAGTCCGTTATTCCGAATATTTCCTGTTATCAAATGTATTGAAGTTGATTTAAAGCCATAATTTATAAGACATTAATCCAACAAATATTATTCATTTTTATTGACAAATACTTGTATAATATTAAAAATTCATGGAATAAGATAAGTTAAAATAATTTATTTTAATCAGTGTCAAAACAGACATTGGATGAGTAAAGTAACCATAAAATGAAGTTCTACTCACGGATATAGCAAAGTTTTGATAAAATTTCAAACATTAATTTTATAAATCTAAAGATTATTAAGGAAATAAATTAATTAACGATAATTTATAATTATAAATATTTGTTATACGTAGAACAATTACGAAAACAATCGGATTTGTATGTTTATAATAAAATTGTTGTTAACGGACTTAATATCTACTTTTTAATGTTCTTGATATAACTTTTAAGCTAAATTTTTCAGGCTTTTATCATCTTACGTGATTAATTGCAACGTTGAGAAAATAATGCTAGATTGTTCTAAGGAATGAACCCTGACTCTGATATTAAGCATTATTCCTTTTATGTTTTCATAAAACATAGTCTATGCCCATAAAATTATTGTAAAAGTCGAACTTTTTTGTAATATATAAATATCTGTTGCATTTATATTTTACGAAATAAAAGTTAGAAAGCGATAACATTCTGGCTTTTATTTTATATCAATATACATGTCAAGAATCAAGTTTTATCATCATCTATGTTCTTATACGCTAAAATTTTCTTTCAAACATAAATTTACACATATAAAACACTCGGAGAAGAGCATAAAATGAATTTTCGGATACCATTTCTTAATATTCTTTGCTATAAATCACCTTATATCATAAATTTATACGTTCAAATTATATCTTCTGCATATATTAAGTTTTAAAAAATCATATAAAAGGACAATATCAGACTTAAGAATGCAAATACAACAATTTAAATTTAATACTAGAAGAATCCTAATACTTAGATTATCATCTAATTCATTCGTTGATAATATGCAAATTAGAAAAATGCACTTTATTATAATACTGTTTTAAATTTGATATGTTTATAAATTATATCGAAAATTTCACTATTTTTAACTTATCATATGAAAATTCGTTATGTTTGATTACTTTATGTACAGTTTTACGAGTCGTTTATACAAAATTCGTAAAGAAAAATTATTTAAGATTTTTACATACCATGATTTTTGTGATCTATAAAACAACGCCGCCTTAAAAACTGTTGAAAAGTTAATTTAATTGAAATAGAATTAATTCCTTCTTATTTTTTTTTATTATTTCACCTTTTGATATTGTTTAATTATAAACAAACTTCTCAATTATATTAAATAATAAGATGAAAATAAATGCAAAACGAATGACCAAATATTGTTATCTGCATGTTATCCGTCAACAATATTTTAGAAACAGAAATTTAAATTATTAATTTATTTATAATATGAAAACATTTGTTTCAAGCTTTTATACAATAAAACAATTTTAATATAAAACTCGGCTAAGCATATAAAACTTAAGAAAATAAATGCGAATGATATTCATCCATGATGATATTTTATGATAGGAGAAATTAAAAAAACAGTTTATTATAGTCATACGATCATTATTTATAATATTTTCTTTCATACTATAAAAATTTTGAAGTGTTATGCGAATAATTTTACGAGAATATTGCGAATAAAATCGTAGATCTTTCCGAAATTTTTTCGGAAAATTCGCTATCACTTCGACACGGCAATCCTTACTTTTCTTCTTATCATTAATCTAAAATTAATAATTATATAAATTCGAAGCAAAATTCAGATTCTAAATTCAAGAAAGCTATAATTTACAACCGCTTCATAAAGTTAAAAGTTAGAAACTAGAAAATTTGCAAGCTGAAAACTTGAGTAGGCCCTGTAGGCATATAATTTATGCAAGATAGACCTATAAATAGTTACGATAATTTGATAAGTTTAAAGTTAAATAAAATATTCGAATCATAAAGTTCGTTTTAATAAAGATTTATGGTTATATTTGCATCAATTTCTTTTTTATTCTATAAATAAAGTTTTATTTTGACATAAATTTCCTTCTAGCGTATAGTTGGTAACAAATGTATAAGTATGAAGTATTCTTACATCAAACGTTTTATTTTAATTTTTTAATATTTTCAAATCATTCAAAAATGATGGCAGCAAGGCATTATGACATTTTAAATACTTTCTTGCAAAATATTATTCGAAAATACGAATCTATTATAATCCCGATAGTTTTTAATAATTTATTTAATATTAGGCGAGTAATATTTATAGCATTTAATACTTTTATCGGTGAATTTATTAATACAGTGTTTTAATTTCGACGTTAAAATCTTGAAACTTTGCATAGATACGCAACGAAAATCAGCATTTTTCATTAATATCTATATAAATGAAGTTTATGTTTAAATTTTTATATATT
This sequence comes from Androctonus mauritanicus, assembly GCA_011317285.2. Taxonomy (NCBI): domain Eukaryota; kingdom Metazoa; phylum Arthropoda; class Arachnida; order Scorpiones; family Buthidae; genus Androctonus; species Androctonus mauritanicus. The sequence goes on along the minus strand of WUQG02401499.1, from coordinate 47,554 downwards.
TCTGAAAGGTTAAATTAAATTTTTTCCATAACATCGGATAAAATATTGTTCGCGCACCGACTGCTCAATTTTTAATCTAAAATTATATTAAATTCATATAAAAACGTAAAATTGATTAAAAACTTATTAATAAATATTGGCTTACTTTAATTTGGATTGCATAAAGTAATAAATATTATGTTTATTGCGAAACCAAACGTAATACAGTATTATGCGATCTAAAATGAGTGAATTAATAAAAAAAAAAGCAGTAATAAAATAAAATAAAAAATCCATTAGTTTAATTGTATTAAATTTTATGTAACAATAATTAATAATTATGTTATTTCTTGTAAAATAGCAGGAGAAAATAGCAAATTCGAGTTTTATTTACTAAGATTATTTGAATACTGTATTTTGAAAATAAGCGGGTGGTTACAAAACAAGAAAAATAGAAAATCTAAACTTATTTTTTTAATTTAGAAGATACTCTTTATTAAATTGTAAAAAACTTATAAGATTTCTATAGATATAAATGAAAAATTCTTAAGATTTTGTGTGCAATAATTCGAATTTCGAATTATCAAAGAAAGATTAGTTTAAAAAATTAACGATTTAAAGTGATTTTATTTATTTATTAAACTCACGATGGTATAAATAGGAATTAAATCCTCATAAATGACTCCCTAAATGATAATAGTATATATTACAAAATTATATTATCAACAATTTTTCATTAAAATATTTCTCGAACAGTTTAAAGGCTCTAATAGGAAATGAATTGTCAAATTTTTGGTTCTGTAGTTTGAAATATTAATAAATTTCCAGTTTCTTAACGTTTTTATAGGAATTTTATAACTTACGAGACTAAAAATCTAAAAATCTTGTAATGAATTTTCTCATAAGTTTGATATCATGAACCTATATTAATTCATCAACAGTTTTTGATTGTTGTAGAAATAATTATTCTTTCGGATTACTTGCATAGTTATCGATATGCCTATTGATAATGATTAGAATAGTTTTTTTTTTATTTCTGCTAAACAGTTCTCAAGATTATTTAAATTTGAGACAGAAATTACGTATAAATTGATAGAAAATATCTAATAAAGTTGAGAATACTTGCATGAAACCGCATCTTCGAAATATTAAAATCATAAATATGTTTAAAATGTTGCAGAAAATCCAATATAAGAAATCATTTTATTAATCGCTAAATTGGCATAAAGATAGAAGACAATTTCGAATCCATCATAAGGCCTAGATATTTATGATATTTCTACAATTTTCGTCATCTTTTTATACGAAATGTCATAAATGCCTATCAAAAAATGCTCTTAACTTCATTCAAAGTATATGTAATATTATTATGGTTATAAACAAGCACTAATTTAAATCATAAAATGTTAAAAAAAAACATTATTCAAATCATAAAATTTAAAACAAATAAACATAGAATTGAACTATGTTTGACAAAATTATACGAGAACATAAAAAACATAAAAATATTTTATGTTCTAATGCAGTCTTGTGTTTCATAAGATAAACTGATGCGGGATTTAAATACTTGGATGTGAACTGGAATGTCTAAAATAGACGAAAAGTACTTTAAAAATGTTAAATGCGAATATTAAATATTGTATATCATTCGTACAGTATAACGAATAGAGATTTATTGTCCATAATAACTTTCAGTATATATTTTAAAATTAATAGCAAATACTAGAACTTCAATTTTGTGTAAACATTTTGCAAGTTTAAACTTTTAAATATTTTAGGCCTATACGGAATTCTAGTATTCTATTGCAAAGTTTAACTGCTTTAAATTGTAAACTTAATCTAAATATTTAATTGTTAATTAAGTAAGAGTACTACATCTGACACATAGAAATTATGGTGCATCCAAAATGGAAACTTTTACACAGAAACGTTTATTGATGATATACTAGGATACCAAGAATCTTAATTAATGCAAACATATCATTTTAAATGGTTTATAGAGACGATATTTAATCTGATAGTTTCACCTTTGAATTTTTTTTTTTTTTAAGTAACCCTGCGTGTATTTGAGCGTAAAGAAATTTTGATGATTTATTCATTTTCGGAAGCTAGAAGTTAACTTGTTAAGACTGCTAACTATAAAATTATATACTAAAACGAACTATTTAAAATTTTACGAAATAAATTTATGTAAGTGTAAGTTATTCTGATATAAAATAATCTTGAAGATGTCTCAGTCAGGGATTAAACTATTCTAGTTTAAGCGCAATTATTAACAAAAGAAGAGAGGATTATTTCTATCTTAATAAGCTTGAATACTTTCTATTAATTAAAAATGAGGAAAAAAATCCATAGCTCATTAAAGAAAAAAAAATTTTTATTGGATTTTGACGTGCAAGTTTAAAAAATTTCTGATATATCTTTCAAAGTTCATTAATATTTGCTTTGGAAGTAGATCAAAAATTGCAAAAGAACTAAAAGTATACTTTACAAATTTTCTATCGTTTAAGTGGCGTTAAGAATTTATCTTAATCACAGTTTAATCTCGTAAAAATTATCGAAAAAATACAGGGATTAATCCAGCTTACATAAATTACTCGGAGTTGATGATACCCTTAAATAAAAAAAAAGAGCAATAAAAAAGGCGATTAGAGATCATCATGTGTGGTCGATAAACATAAAAGAGCAAATCCAGTTCCACCCTAAACGCCCATTTCACACATTACAAAATTGTGACACGAGTGAGTCGGAGGCCGCGTGTCTAAAAACCGGTCACAATCCCTAGAGGGGATGAAAAACATCTCCATTACATCCCCACCCCAGGGAACACTGCAGGCCTGCCCATATAGTTAAAATATGATAAATCGCTTTACTCCTATAAGTGAACCCTCACTTTAACAAACAAGGTGGATTGACACGCATCGACCTTTGTAAGCCGTGAAAAAACGTCAATTGGTCTATTAATGTTTTTTCACTTCTCCCTACCCCACGTATCCCGCTCGGCCTTGTTAAGAGAGGGGAGACCACAAACATCCCCCTGCCCGTTCCCCCAGCTGACTTTTTATACTGCCATTCTGCATCGAGTACTAAGTATAGCAGAATTTATTTTAAATAGCTCTGCTTCACCCCAAAGGGCCTCTCTCACGAATGTTTTTTTTCTCGACAAGCGTTTCGGAGCTCCTCACCCCTCTCAGTATGCGGGAGAGGGGCTTTTTTTATTAACTTGTGATCCGATACTCCGGGGAACAAGTGGGGACGGTTTCTCTTTATCGCTTTTTAACTCTATATTTGACTTCCGTGTTTTCATGACCTTCTGCTCTCGTTGAACTATCTACTCATGCCACGCATTCTTTAACCTAGTTTTCTCTTTTATGTTGAACAAAAAAATCATTTTTTTACATTCGGCTTGTTTTTTAAGACAGATAACTGCCTTATTAAAATATATATATATATATTAATATTTAGACATTTCTAAAAATTATTTTAAATTAACAAATAGCAATAAATATTTCAAAATCTTATTTTAAAAGAAAATATATAAACTTTTTACACAATTTTAAGATGCAAATATTTAATTTTTATCATAAGAATAGTCTCATAAATTGTTATTCGTCATTGTTTTGTTTTGAAATATTGTAATTTTAAACTTAAATTGGATTCTGTATTAACAATTATATGGATTTAAAATTAATGTTAGGTCCATATTAATTTAATAAAAAATATAATTTAGCATAAAATTAGATAAAATTATAATAAAACGTACAGCAGTCAAACTAAAATATATCATTCTCAAATTATCGCAGTTTTTTTTAAATAACTTGAGCATTAAGTTTAAATGTGATTTAATTTTTGTTACATAAAATATATTCTATGCTCTATAATAAATTTTTCTTATTATATTTTTATAAAATATAATATGAAAAAAATTAATTTATTTTGCCAAGTTACTATTGTACTTCGAATTTGTTCTCAAAAATATCAATAAAATATCAATTTAACATTATTACTCCAATTTTATTAATAATTATTGTTTAACAATTTCTACGTTTCAAAAATTCATACATAATTTCTCATTATAAATATAAAATTAAATGTGCGAATCACAATAAACTCAAAATATCTTTGTAAGTGAATTATTAGTCGTACAATTATAAACTTACGTTTTTTTTAATCGTTTCAAAGTCTAAATATTTACATATTTCGAAGGCTTTTTAAAATTATTAAGTTGTCAAATCTTTTTTCATCATATAAAGTACTTAAGACGATATTAATATATCTTTGTGACATTTTTGCGAACACTTTTGTGACAAATATAACGACTGTGATAAAATTATAGATCCTATACATTAATTATTACTTATTCTAACCAATGGCAATAAATAATCATAATTAATATAAATTTCTGCTAACTTTAGCAAATTGTTCGCTAGATCTCTGTTAAATCTTATAAAGGAAATTGCATAAAAATAATTCTGATCGTAATTTTTCAATTTTCTATCATTATTTGGCATTAATAAAATTGTATAAAACTTATTAGCATTTACAGTATATAAATTTTATACATTTTATATACTTATAAAATTTGGAATGCAGACTATGCATTCGGCTGTATTGCAATGGTTGTTTATAAATTATAGTTAGCACGTACATATGAGCCGTATGAACCAACAGTAGCCAACATAAGTGATTTAACAGAAAATAAATTAATTAGAAATATTCATAAGAAGAATAATTCCTGAAAAAAAAAAACTGAATGCAGTTTCTTGAAACTTAAACGAATTAGTAAATCGCCTAGCAATTTATCATTCCGAAAACTGATACAAGAATTCATAAGAAAGTTTTTAAAATATGGTAATTTTTATCTTGCATTAAATAATATTTTGTTAGTAAGATTAAGACTATATATATCAAAAATTTAAATTGATAAGTAATAAATATTTCAATATAAAGTAGATACGGTCATTCCCAAATTGTTTAAATAAGACTTAATATTCTAGTAAAATGGTTTGTAAATTCTATTAATTTAATAATAAGATTTAGAATTAGGTCGAAGTTTCTGAATTAAATTAACTCCCATTGTGAATACCGAAATAAAGGTAGATATATGTATTTAATAGGATAAGTTTACATTTATTTTATTAATTCTCTAACGCTCTTGAACAAAATTATTCTAGAAATAATAATGATTCGTAATCCGAAAGTTAAATCGAGCCATACTTGCATATTCTTCCATTTGTTCGATACAAACTTCGGTAAATAATCTTTTGATTCGTAAAAAAAAATTTAAATAATTATATTTATATATGCAATACATTTTTTTCTATAATTATTGTATGATTTAATTAAATTTCGTATAAGACCACGTATAAAGTGAATGTATATCAAATTTGATTTAGAAGAAGTTGTTTAAATCCGCATCAGAGAATTTAGATTTATCTGTTATATGTCAATCTATAAGTCTACTTTTAAAATTTTGAAAACTAAGTTAGTCATAATTATGAAGTCGATTTTGATGCAATTTTACAAATAAGATTTTAGCAAATAAATTTATTTTATCGATTCCGAAGCAGCCAATTCATCAAAACTTTGAAAAGTTTTATGGAAATCTAGCTACCGATTTTTGAATTCGGCAATTTGCAAATGACACGAAAATTACTAAATTCCTGTAACTTGATTTATATATATTTTATCCTGAATATTTTTCAGTATAATTTAAAAACCAATGAATACAGTTTCTTTCCCGTGTATCCGTCGAATGCTAACTTTTAAATACTATTTATATAAGTTGGGTCATAGATATGATAACTAAAATGAATTTTAAATTTAAAAAATAATAATATTTAAATTTAGTTCATCATAAAGGATTTGTTTTTAGTATATTTAAATTCAAAATTCACACGTCTGCTAATTATTAATTTATTATCATCAAATTTAAGATTTTTTTTAAACGTAGAATAACATGCAAATGTCTTTTTAAATCAATCTTCTTACGCATTTTTTTTAAAATAAACTAAAATTTATTATAGGCATATAAGTACAACAACATTTTGAATGCATTAATAACAATTTTATCAAAATTTGATAAAATTTTCATCTTGATAGTAACTGGAAAATTATTTTATGTATTTGTAGAGATCTTAATTTAATGCATACAAAATTTCATACAAATAAATTCGATTTTCTGTCATTTTAGAATAGCATGTTTACATTTTAAACGAAATTTTCACAAAATAATAAATAATTACACACAGGACTGTTGATCCTCTCACAGGCCAATTGAGAGGATCAACAGGGCTGTTTAGACCAAGTTTTGGACCCAAAAGGCCCTTAAAAATTAGTATTTTATGTAGAAGATATGATATAAATATATATTTAGTTGTGATTGGCCTAGGCTCCATCTCACCTTTCTCAGGCTCTGAGTGCATAATTAAACTTTATTTTTTTTATTGAATTAATATACTATTGAAAGTAATAAAATTATTTTGGATATTTTTTAAACCATAAGGTTTAAATTTACCTTAAAATTACATTATCCGTGTTATAATTAAAATATTTCTAATATTCTAGTAGATATTAAATAAAATGATACTACCTAAATTATTATAATCATCTTGTCTTTGTTTTCTTCTTCTAAACTTCATAAACTTCAAAATGTGCAGATTCATCTTAAAATATAAGAATAACGATTATTGTTAGAAATATATATTTTGATAATGGTATCGAATGGTAGAGATATTGGTTGTGCCAACTACCCTCTGCTGTATTTAAACCACAACTGCTTAACTGCAAGAGTTTGAGATTTAATTGTCAAAGTCATTTACCAACAGAATTTTGGAAATCTGACATTTGATTTCTGGCCAATTCTCATCAGCCTGTTGAAATTCGTAGCTCTGACACCAACAGCCGTTCCGTATTAATTCTCAAGCAACTCAAATAAAATGATTTCGGATTATAAATTAAACAATAGTCAAATGTCATAAAATCCAACAAGTTTTATGGCCTAAATTAAAAAATAATTTATCATTATAATAATTAGTAATGTATAAAATACATGTTTATAGGATATATTTCAACACCTTCATAAGAAATGCTACCATTGTTAATGTTTATGTTAAGAATTTATTTAAATTAAAACAATTTCTATTGAAATTAGATAGTAAAGGCCATTTTCGAGGTTGTTAAAGTTGAAAATTTGATTTCGGAGCTTTAATTTGCTATATAAACAATAATTATATACCCTCCTTAGAGAAATGAGAATAAACTAGTAAACTATAACCCTTATTTTAGAAAGTTAATTTAAAGTTATAATGCTTTAAGAAGTTTTACAAACTATTTCCCTATAAATTTCCTAAAATCTAGAATATAACTCTACCTTGTATGCGTTTGCAAATTCATAAATTTTAATAATGCAACCGTTCTAATTCATAATTGAAAAGTTCCAATATTTATTCTTTATTATATAAACGAAAATGAAAAGTTGTAGAACTTCTGCTGCTTTGATATAACCAAGAATGAAAAGAGAAAATTCGCTTATTGAAATTTAAATGACATTATTGTGTAGACTATCTTTAACACAATAGATTACAAAATGAAATACTTTTTTTGCGTTCGTGTTCACTTGGATAGAATTTTGTTCAAGATGACAATAGTGTTGGGGATTTTTGTTTAGATATAGTGTATTTCTCTAACTGCTTTATTAATTAAATAAGCGTGAATAAAACAATGATTTGCATCAACGAAATTCTAAATCTCTAATCGTCTTAAAGGTTTTCCTTAGAGATGGTCCAGTAGAAACTAAGGATATAGAACAATTCGCGGTGCCTCTTTGATAATATAATGGAAATGCTACGGTTAAATAGAATTCATGTTAAATCGCTCGGAGTTAAAACGCAGAATTTCTGAACAGGACATAACTGTTGACCCTCCTACGTGGACTGGTAAAGTGGGCACTCAAATGTTCACTGCTATCCAAACAAACACTTGGAAATTCGAAACGCCCACATCCTTTGCAACGTAGAGCGCATTAATATTCGAGTTTCGCTTATACTGTTCGGTATGCTAACGGGTCGTTATGTGAGAGTTCGCTGTCCTTTCATTCGTCAGAAGCTGGCGTCATTAAAATTTCACCCAAATCCGTTGCAGATTTGTTAACGAATCAGAGAACGTCCTCCGTTAATTACATGCGGCAAACACGACCAAGTTTCTTGGCAATCCGCCAACAGTCACGTGACGCGTTTGCTAATGATCGCCGTCACGTGACCTGAGAGCAAACCAACCTCCTCCCTACTGCTACTGATTAAAAGCAAAATAAATAAATAATAAATAAAAAAATTCTTGTAGCAAATCGTTAAAAATTTTCTTGCGCACTAGAAATTTCAGGTTAATACCATTTCCGTGTGTTAACGATTTTCTTTATCTCTCGACTTAACGGTCACGAGATGTCTTTATGATGATGAAGAGGAAGAATGGATAATTATTAAAGCTATATCTTTAACAAAATTCTGTTAGCGGGAATCTTAAAGATTAATTTTGATCGAGAATTGGTGAACATTCGTGAGATAATTTCTTCCCAAATCCTGGATGTGTTTGCCAGCTTTTGATGCTAAGAGATCAGAAAACGTGAGAGAAGCTTAAGATAATAAATTGGCTGACTAAAAATACATCAATAATCGGTACAATTATCATTCTAAGGATTTTAATCTTTTAAAAGATTATGAAAGAGTTTTAGCATTTTGTTTCTTTGAGATTTAGATTTTAATTGCTTTAATAGATGTTGCCATCATTAAATATTCTATGGGGAACATTACATCTTTTATAATGTCTTGTTATAACAATTTATTTTTGCACTTGATGTTTAAATAAGGTAGGTATGAGACATTAAACATCGAACGACTTCATTACACCAAGCATAGATCTTTCTTAATGTATGGCTATCGTGGAAAAAAATTAATAAGTTCAGGCAATAATGATAATTTATTATTAGCTTTTGATATTATAGAAAATAATTTTTATTTACGATATTTATCATTTATAAATTTGAATTGAAAATTCAAAAAATAAAAATTCGAAATAAACCTGTAAATAATTTCGTCAAAATAAATTTTTAAGAAACATTTCATATTAGTAATTTGCAAATAATTTTTATTATATTCATTTTTAATATAATTTTATAACAAAAATAAAATTTCTATTTAAATTTGATATTTTTTTTTTTTTTTTGTGTAAATTTAATTCATGATTCGTTTCTTGGTCTTGCATTCAATTCCTTCAGCGTTCTAAATTGGAAAATGCTTGTGTAATTATTTTTAAATACTTCTATCGAATCAAATAAGAACATCAAATTTTATCAAATTTTCATTAGCATCATTATAACTAATGCTCGATTTATTGTTGTTAACATAATATAACAAAGCATCAGGATCTTTAAACAGTGAGAAATACACTTTAGCAATATTGAAACTGTAAAATGTGAAATTTTTAACGTTTGCAACTTTTCCAGAAAGCTTATATATTTTTTGAAGAAAATTAAATATTTTTAGTAATGATTAAAAACTATTGATACTGATAAAGAAAAAATAATAGCAACATAGCTTAGAAAGAAAAGATGTGCGTGATCACAATTACATGATCTTCAACAATCTATAGTATTTAATAAGAAGTTGATGTAATTAGAGTTATACAAACTAAGTAAATATTCCAGTAATTAAGAAAATTCGAATAATTAAATAATAACAAAGAAACTAACCGAAGATGCCTTAGATATTTCATTTTTAGCTTAAAATGAAAGAAGCTCTGTTAACGAAAGAACTTAAACTGTATAACAAGAAATTTTATTAGTAAGGAATTGTTTTAACTATTTGATCCTTTCTTAAATAATTAATCTTAAACGTATTTGCTTACTCGATTCTTTCTAACTTGATGTTCTTTGATCAGAGTAAAATTTCTTCTTAGAGAGAAAACAGTAATTGATATTTCTGATAAAATTTCTTATAAAATAAGCATCATATAGCAAAATTACAATTTTTATAATTATTAAACAAAAAAAAAATTGAAATGATATAAATGATTAATATATCAGTTATCATTGGATATATTTTGCTATGTCTTCCTCAGCATGGTTAAAAAACCTACAAGATAAAGACAAATAAAATACTAAATGACGTTATTTATATGCAACATGCTTCTGTTTTAATTCTATAAGTACAATATAATGATATTACTATTTATTTCGACAATTTACAAATTTTTCTTGTTGATTTGTTTTAATGTTGTCAAGTAGAACAAACATCATTGGAAAACAGACGTATATATTATCAAAATAAAAGACTTATGGTATACAAAAATAATATCCAAATCATTAATTTTAAAATTAAATAGCAGGACACTCATAGTATCATCTTATGTCATATCTCTACTCATATTAACAAGTGTTATTGGAAATAATAATGCTATTTCTGCACCAGAGTAATTTTAAATTCACTAGAATAGCCTGTTTCAAGCTCACATTATATCTAGAAATGTTGGTAATGTTTTGAAAATATTCAGCTATCTACACCAGCAGTAATTTCTATATGAAATAGCAATATACTAAGCAAAATTCTTTTATAAACATTTTTTATTTGGTCTTTTAAAATAAGATTATCATTCATAATAATAATGCAATCTTTAAAAGAGATTATAAATTGCATGTATAACATTTTTTTGTTAATTTTCTAACCTTTCAAAATTATAAATTCATAAATTCATGTTACAATTCTAAAGATTCGCCTCCAGATTATATTTAAAAAGAATTAATAAAAGATAAATTATATACCTGAAAACATTTCTTATCATGTTATAACTATAAATAATATTATTTTATCATATTTATTATTGGAATTTATTAATCACAAATATAGAATCAAGTTAACATTAATGAGATAATGTTGAATAAATTCTCCTTTGAAGAAAAAGTTATCATCAAATCTATGTATCTGAACATCTTTTATATTTTTAATATATTTTTAGATGAATAATATAAATATTTTAAAAATAAAAATGAAAATATGCATATAAACTACTAAAATAATTTTTAATAAATCATAAACAAAATAACTACTTTTATCTCTATGAATATCTTCAGTTAGTTGTTTCCTAGTAGTAATCTTTTATTAATATTAAATAAATCACTATATAGCATAAATTTTTATAAATAAAATATTATATTTTAATTTATTTTATTTATTCATTAAAATTGAATGAAAGTTGAGAATGTCTGAAATTAAAAATTCAGTAGTTTTAAATATATCCAGAAAACATTTACAAGAAAAAATAGTCAAAAGAAGATTATGTAAGAAAGCATTAGAAATTAATATAATAGTTTAAATTTTATTATTTTTAAAATATATTATTATGGAATTATATGTGAAATGATTTTAATAATATTTTAATGTGATATATCTTGATTTTTTAATTTATTCTGATTTAAAATAGTCTTATTTAATTTTTCAAAAACTTAAAATTAAGTATTTATACAAAATAACTAAATTCTGAATTCGTTTCCCTTAGTCATATTCATGAATATTTATTTCTGTTTAAATAAAAGCAGTTTTTCTTAATCAGTCCCGAAGATTCGTGAGTTCAGCTTTCTTTAAACATAAAACTTCTAGTTTTCGGTGGGAAAAACAGCTTTTATGTAATCATAACGTGCTGCAACATCATAAAGACTTGTTTCTTATGATTTGAATATTCATTTCTTTGCAATTTTTTCCACAAAATTAAAAATGTATTACATATTAAGTAGCCAGTTACCAAACAAAAAACAAGATGAAGTTGCAGTTTGTCGTGAGTAAAAATTAAATTTTTTAATGAGTTTTCATATTTCAATTAATTTTTAATGTAGCTTGCATTTCATGACTTTTTTTTTATTCTGTTAATATTATTTCCTCCGAGTTTTAATTTTCATATTTAAAACTTTGTACATATTTTGCATTCATTTTCACACACAAAAACTGGTAAGATAGCTAGCTTGGTTGAACTTTTTAAATTTTTGATGGCTGTAGATTTAAAGTAAGAAAATGAATATTCAAAAAATATTTATAAATAAGAAATGATGCGATAAAAAATAATATTGATTAATTATCCATTATAAAATTAATATTATTTATTAATAAGTTATTATGATTCTCATACTATAGTTTGTTACTTTTTTAGAAAATTAAATTTTTTTCTCTTTAATTTAAAAATATAGAAAACAGTAAATTAAATATAAAGAAGCATTAAATTTTCAATAAATTTCTTAATAAATATTTGCTTCCATCAAAATAAACAAATGATCGCAAATAATTCATAACAACAAAATTTTTCTGTTAGAATTAAGTTGATTAAAGTCAAAGAGTAAATATTTTAATATATAAGAATAAATGGTTATATATGAACCTTTACTTCCATGTTTATTTTTAATCAGTTCTAATTAAATATACCTCTTACATATATCACAAATAACAAGGAATTTTTAATTTTGATATTTTTAAATAAATGAATAAATCGAGATATTTTTAGAAACGTTATAAAATATTTTCAAAAATTGTTTTATTGTCGTCGTTATCATCACTACAGTTTGATGTATTTCGCTGTACGTGAGAAGTTGCTAGAAAATCAATTGCTTAGAAAACATTAATTTTAATGAATTTTGAAAATAAATATCGATTATTGGTTTTTGAAATCAATTTTATTGGATTTTTAATTTTTATTAAATTTTAAAAACAAAATTCTGATTCATAAATGAGAAAATGTTGAGAATTTTTAATAATTTCTCATCTATCATCATACTGTATCAATTAAATTAATAATTGGCTAAGTGATTATGATTAATAAGATGATACAGTATAATAAAAAGTAACAATAGGAGAAAATATTTTAAATTATTTATAAAAATTACACTTTATTGAATACGGTTTTAAAATTTTAAATTTATAGATTTAAGAATTTAAAATGAATATTATACCATGTAAAATAAAATAATATTCATTAAAATATTCGATTTTTGGAATCACTATCGAGTTTCTAAGGCCAAATTAATAACAATAAAAAAAAAAAAAATTGATGAAAATAATCACAATAATTTTATGTCTCAAATATTTCGATTATTCAATAAAAGAGTTTATAAAATGGATTTTTCAATTAAAAAAAAACGAAATGTTATGTCGCGTGTGCGAATTGCGTGCAATGTTTAATGTCCTCACGAACTAATCTTCTCTTACGTTCAAGTTTTTGATTGAACTGTCTGCATAAATCCGTACCTTTAAGATCTACAGTTAACAGTAAGCCGTATAACTCTACCATTTCGGATATAGGCTTATTTTTATTTTTTTCAGAGAAAATCTATTTTTTGTGTGAAATGTTACCATATAACAACATTAATTAATTCACGAAAACGTATGGCAACATAATTATATTTCCTAGCGTAGTATTCCCTTTAAAATAAAAATTATATAATATCTTAATGTGACAAGAAAACAGAAAATATTTAAATTTAATAAAAATCTTATAAGTTAATGTATTTAAAATTTTTCAATGTCTTCTTTAAAAGTTTTTACATTTTTATTCTCTAATTTATGTCATAAACAAAAAGTTAACACGTCTATTTTCAGAATTTATTGATTATTTATCGAGGGAAACCTCTTATTTTAATTAAAACACGATTTTATTCTTTCATTATAGAAAATAAAATCCTAATGAAATAAAAATTAAATATACTAACATTAGTCAAGAAAAAATTACTGTTTATTATTAAAGATTAGATAGAAAATTGCAACTAAATAATTTCTTGCAACAAATTAAAAGAAACTGAGATATTTGTAGTTTAAATAATCTCTTTATAAATTAAACGAATAAATAATTATATATAAATTATTGATAATTTATGTATGCTTTATATACATAATAATAATTTATTATATACTAAATCTCTAAGAGGAATATAAAATATATATTCTATACAATATTATTGATATAGTAACAAAAATATACCAACATGTTAACAGCATTTATTTTCTAAAATATTACGTTTTTGAACGTTAACGGTGAATTAAAAAAAATTGACGTATGGATATAATTGCTAATAAAAAAAAAACATGAAGTAGAATAAAAAATTACCTGTTGCACGAGGGTGGGGCAAAATCAACATGGCAGAGAAACACGTGGGTCTACCGAGTCTGGGAATCAAGAACTATGTGTGCTTTCATCAAGACACGGTGGATTCTTGCGACTCGATAGACACTTAAAAAACTCACCCTCTTTTCATCCATCCCTTACCGGTTTCAGGACACACGTGATCAGGGCTTCACTTCTGGTTCTGCAGTGAGACGGCTGTCTGCTCTATTATCTTTTTTTTACACATCATTTTTGAATGGACACTGGACAGCTTTGTCAATATATCCATTTTCAAATACGAAAGACCGTTTTAATCAAAATTATAACTTATTTTTATAAATATTATATCCTTAAATTTAATATATATAATCCATACAGTTTAACAACTATCGATAACATTAATTTTAATACAGAAAATGAATGATTATATTATTATTCTTTAAATATTTTTACATTTCTTTTGCGTTTAAAATTGGAATATTACAGTAATCTTTATTCGAAAGAAAATAGTTGCAGCCAGAATGATATTAAATAGCTTTAATACATATCAATAAATATAAACATTAATAAAAGATGCACGTATAGAATATGCTAATTTCTCTACTCACATAATAATAGCTAAAAAATAAATTATATTAATAGAAACTTAAATGCACAGTAATATATTTCGTGAATACGCTTTTTCATTCAAAGAGGATCAGCATAACCATCTATACAGTGTTGTATATATTATATAGATTGCTATGCAGAGTGACTTTTTTAATCTATTTAAATTCAATTAATCAACTGAATCATTAATATAAATAATTAATATTTTATTGGATTATATATCTAATTCGGTAATTAAATCTACATAATAATTTATATTAAACTCGTTTCAAAGATTATAATAATGTCTAAGAGTTGTAATATCGCATATGCAACTTTAACGAGAATATAATATTTACTTTTTAACCTATATATATTGTATATACATCTATATGTTTCTTCTACACATTATTATTTATAAAATAACATATATATATTACGGAATATTATTATTATTTATATGAATCCTTATTTCTGGTAAAGTTTTCACAACTTTTGGATATTAATCATTTCTATTCAGTACGAAGCATGAAGATACTACTAAACATGGGTATTTCCACAAAAGGAGTAAGCAAAAGATAAGCATAAACTTTAAAGATGCGCTTGTAGACCACTGCTATGGCCGCCACTTAATGACCATAAATTAATGTCAAGTAGAAATTTATATCGTTGTAAATGGAAAACGAGCGATTAAAATAAACACGAGTAAGGTAACTTTGGTAGTTAGAGTTGATGGAAGTTACCACTAATGGAAGAAAAACTTTACCATAATCAAAATTGATATATTTTCAGATCCGACTTCTTTTTTTTTTTTTTTTTTTTTTTTTTGCAATCTGTTATTAAAATATTACTGCAAAACATGAATAAAGAATGAAAAAGTTTAATTATTACGACTTCGTCTTCCGTTCGTTAAATTTCAATTTATAGTAAGGTATTTTTTTTATTAACATGATAAAAGTTAACAAGAAAAGTTAATATAACATCTAAAATATTTTATAATGTTTCTCGAAATTATTTTTAAGATAATTTCGAAAAATTATAATAATAATTTAACTTTTATAAAGAATTTCATAAGATTTAAAAAGAAGTGTGTAAGATGAAATTAATTTTTGAGAACAGTTGGAAACAGCTAAAAGTTTTATTTCAATAAATTTTTCGCATTATCATCAACGTATAATTAAAATAAAACTCATTGTTTAAGAAAAGTGCAAAAATGTTATTAAATTTTTTCTACTATCCTTAAATTTTATTATAAATATAAATTATAACATAAAATTTTTATAAAATTGAATTAATAATAAAAATGCTTCGGATTTGTTTGTATCCGTAATATTCTTTTTTTTTTAATATTATATGAAAGGATTCAAGGATTAATTTAGTAATCACACAAAGGAAAAATGTAACGATACGATTAGTTTACAAAGCTTAAGTTTCATCTGAGTTATTTACACAGACCGCTCTTCAAAACTACCTCCTGATATTATCAGGAAACATAACAGGTAATTATTTTTACAAGGATGATCTGATTTTTGCATAAATTTTAAAGATATTTCGCGTTTAGAATTAGAAAAATTGAAATAATTCTTTCCTCTAAATAATTTTAAGCTAAATATATATATAATTATCTAATTTATAATAGATTTTTGACTATTACGCGAATTTTAAGCGTATATATATATTGTTTTAAACATCGATTAAATTCATCATTTTTTAAAAACTTACATCATTTATATTTTACTAAAAAATGAAAAAAAAGATGAAATTATAATAATTCGGGAAAGATAATTTGTCAAAGCCAGTACTTTGTGTTAAAACATAAACATTTTAGATAGGAAAGCGCCCGCAAATGATAAAAATTTGCTAAAAGTTTTCGAATATTTTATTAATATAATTTTATTAAATTCGTTTAGTTTAATTAAATACGCAATATTTGTTTATACGGAATATTTTAGTTGTTGCAAAAATATTTTTAGAAAAATCAAAAATTAATTCACTACTAAAGTTGTTGGGATACGAACGATAGAAAAAATAATAATAAATAAATAAATTCAAAGCTTAACTTTTATTCTTATGAGTAGAATAATGCGTGTTAATGATGAAAATCAAAATGATTAATTCTAGTATATAAAAAAAGGCTTAGATTTACTTCACAATTGTTTCCAGCATTGAAAGTTTTTTCCCTCTTACTTTAAAAATAATTATAATAATAGTCATTAAATTATTATCATTTTAAAAAAATGCAATACCCTAAATTATGTCATTCATTATGATAAATTATAGGTTTTTTTAAACATTAATATGGTAATTTAAGTTCTGTGATTGCTATAAAGACAATTTAGTATATATAAAAATATATAATTTCATATTGAAGCCAGCAAAACGAGAATGTTAGAAAAAGTAATAATTATGCAGATATCGTAGTCATTGATTAGATTCTATTTTTCTTATCTTTTTCTTATCGTGCTTTTAGAATAACACAATGAAGTTTGATAAGCAGCAGTTCTATGTAAAGGATTATTTTGATATTAAAAAAAAAGGATGTTTTTATACAAAATAGCATCTGGAATGAAGCTAATATATACTTTCTATCAGTAGAATTCATAAAAAAAAGCGATGTTTATTGTATGGTTAGTTTCGTCTTTAGATATAGATCTCAAAATTCTTAATTATGAATATAAGATAGGAATAATTAACGAAATTGTTAGGTCTACTTTTGAAATAACAATAATAACAAAAAAAAAAATTCGATAGTTTCTCTGCTGTTTAATTAAGCAGCTATTTAAAATATGCAAATTGAGATTTATCATAGAATGAAAGCTGAAATCAAATTGGTTAGATTTTTATTTTGTGAACAAGAATTCAAACGTTAAAATTACGTAAACCCGAAAACGTAGGCCTAATAATAAAATTAAACAAATATTCGCGAAATTTTTTCTTTATATTAATATAAATATATTCATGCTGAATACTAAACTCGAATTAATGGCAGAATATCTAAATTATGTTCTTTTTGGTAAATTTTTATATTTTTTGCATTCTCGATTCTAACATTTTTACAAATATGCAGTATAACGTCATTTTTAAAATTTTTATTTTATTACCAAAGATTGGCTGATTTATCAAAAATAATTCATAAAATTTTATCAATTTTTGATGGTTTTAAATGATTTATCACTTTAAAATATTCTGTTAAAAATTCACATGCAAAAAATTTCAATAGTTTCATTTCAGTGTGTTTCAAAACATATTTGCAATGGCATTATGAGCTATTCGAAGGTAATAAAATAATTAGAATCTAAAAAATGTAAATTCTAAATATCTCATAATGATGAAGTACTAAAAATGAAAACTTTAAACAAACTTTTTATTTAATGTTACAATCTCTATTAAAAATACTTAACTACTTATAAATGAAAAATATCGTACTTGATTCAGTTCATAGGCCTAAATATTGTTTGTCTTGATGGAAAATAAATATTATTTTATTGAATTTTGCTGAAAGTTCTAGAAGCACATAAGTTATACCATTTTTTGCAATAAAAATTAATATTTGAAGTTCATATATGGCTTAAATCGCAGTATTATAATATTTTTTGTGGTAAAATACAGCAATTTTCCGTAAAAAATTATCTTACAATTTAGCCAGTTTGGATAAATATTTTCAATAAATATAATGGATTGAAATTTTTATATTTTTTGATGAAACAAAATTCTGCGATAAGAAGTTAAATATATGAGTTAATTTGAAAAGTTGAGTGTAATTTAACTTACCGGTTTGTTTATTTATGCAATTAATGTTTTCTTAATCCTTTTGCATATTTATCTACTTGCTAAAAATATTTTCTTATTATAGTAAATAAAATATCCTCCAATAATTCAACATTTCAAGATGTTTTCAATTTTTTTCGGAATATAATTTTATTGTTCAAGATTATGGTAAACAGATAATTCTACTTCAGTTTAATTTTTGTCGTCCGAATAGAAATTTTACCTGAAAGCAAAAAGAAGAAATAAGTTTAATTGCACATTAAAAATTGGTTATAAGTCGGAACTATTGATGAATCCTGAATGGTGACAAAATTAGGAAAAGCTTCATTTAACTAAAGATTCTAGATGTAAAAAGTTAATAGGACTTTTTGCATTTATTTTCATTAATCAGTCTGCAAAAAGCATAAGTTTTCGGCTCATTGGCAATTAATTTTATCATATAAAAAAATTAAATCTGTTAAGCAAAAGCTGAATAAACAGAATTTTAATGAGATTAAAAATAATACGAACAAATAAGGAATATTAGAAGTTAAACATAAATCATCTATCTAATTCAAAAAAAGCTTAGCATTAAATATAATAAATAATAATGATATAAAGATAAAAATTTTATTAGACTAAGAATTAACTTTATATTTAGGTAGTGGGTGTTATAACAAAGTTCGTATGGGCTTTTTTCTTTGTAAATTTGCCTTTTTTATTATACTTTTTATCGCAATAGTTTAGATAATATCAAATATCAATATATAAAGTTAAATTATAAAAGTTTAAAATATAATATAATCAATCATAATTTAAATATGCATTTCGGCCAATAATACCCTCTTCAGTCTCAAACTTAACTTGTAACTTAACCATATTAACTTGTATTCTTTATTTTACAACTTATATAAACAAATTTTTGCAAATTATTTTTGCTTTTAATAAAATAATTTAGATTTAACGAGTTTTCAAAGGTAGAGCGAGATAAATGATCACAGATTCTTATATTTTATATCGAGACTTATATTTCAAGCAGTTTAAGATTATATTTATTCTTGTATTGAACAGGAAAATTTTCTCATAGTAAAAAAAATCTTCCTTTGTACGTAGACCAATGGCCAGTCAGACCAGTATCCAGTAGTTCTATCATCACAGGTAAGAGTGTTATAATTACTATTATTCTTATCATTCATTGAATATTAAATATATTCAATTAATTAATACTTTTGTTATTCTTAAATAATATTCACAAATATACAATTAAAGGAACTATAATTTATAAAAATATATGTCGCCTTATTAGAAATATTTGGTTAAATTTTAAATTTTGCCGATATACAGTAGATCTCAAGTAAATTATGGGTTAAAATTTAATTTGAATGAGTTTTAATCATTAAATAAATCTAAATGTTTAGTTATTTAAACTAATGTTTTAGTAAAGATCTTCTTGATCAACATTTTAATTATTTCAAATAGATAAAGAATCAAAGAATTGAACATATTGTCAAAACATGTTCATTATTAAGATTGGCACACAAGATAGAATATAATTAAAATAATATTTAAAATATAAAACGGCAAAATATTGCTTATCGATGAGAAATTTAGTTCTTTGTGCCAGGAAATTTTATTATTATAAAGTATAAAACTTAATAATATTTGGTTATTAGATCAGAATTAATCTTTCATAGGGACTTTTATAAATTTCTGTGACAAAAATAAAAATTACGGGCACGTAAAAATTACTTCTGTTTCGCCGTTTTAAATTATTTTAAGAATTATAAAATTAAATTTGAGATTTTTATGTTATTGAGAAAAGTTTCTACATATAAATGGAATGATATCATTGTCAAATATTTATAAAAATTTTAAATATATTTAAAATTTTGAGTATTATTTTATTGAATGTAGACCAGTAGATAGACCAGTTTATTCATTTTAAACGTTAAAATGATGGACACACAAAATGATATAAACAACAAGAGTGTAATATAAAATTAAAATTATGTGTCAACAATCAATATTAATTTTTAAAAATCTTTTCAAAAATTTATTTCTTTGGATGACAACCGTTATTAATAAGAAATCAGTTGCATTAGATTTTTTTTATTGAATAATATTTGTCCTAGATTACAAGTTTCTTGGGCATAAAGAACAGAATAAAAAATATTTTTATTGTATCCATGATACGATCCATGTTTTATAATTAATTATTATGTTATTTTATATCATTTTTTTGAAGGAAGATTAATTTGAATTCGCGAGAAAAAGTGAGTATAATTTCGAATTAATAAATAAAAATAATATAGTTATAATAATAAAATACTGAAAAGTATAATTAGAATCAAGATAGAACAAAATCAAAAGATCTGCTTAACTACTGAAGAAAAAGAAGTAAATCTTTTTGAAATTCTTCACCTGTAAGAAAAGCTAATAATATACTGTTTAAAAAATTGAGTAAATAAAATTATATTTGAGTCAAATCATTCAAATCATTCTCAAATCATTCAGTCAATGAATGATTTGAGAAAGTTTTAAAATTTTTTAATGTCAGAGATTTTTTATTCTTTAAGAAATAATACTGAAATGAATCAAACTATTTTAGTTTCTATCCATTGTTTTTTTAGCTTATGATTTGCATTATTAAACTGATATTTCTTAACAAAATAATATAATAAAGAACACATGTTTCTTGCTATTTAAATATTAAGTTTAGGCCTAACTTAACTATGAATCCATAATTAAAATACATATTGTACATTGTCCATCTTCCAGTTATATATAATATTAAAAGATATCAATACTAGTAACAATGAACTTGAAAAATTAATTTAAATATTATTATATAATAAAAAATTTATCCTTTCTGCAACTTAATGAACATAAGAATAAAATTTTTTTACTAGAATCAAATGAATTTGTGTAATAAAATTTCCATTGAACCTATATTTGATAAGTTAAGATTTTTATTAAAAGATTGCATGATTATAAATAAATTTGATTAAAATTAATTCGATGTTTCTTTAGCTGAATTAAAAATGATCACATTAAAACTATATATCTATTATTTTTGCAAGAATATTAATATTTTAAATCGAGGTAATAATTTATATAAAGTAAAATCTTATTTAAAAGTAAAAATATCATTTACATAATAGCATAGTCATTATAATTTTATACTTTGTATATAAATGTGTTTGTATATATACTACTGAAAAGACTTTGAGAGAACTGTGCGATCTGACCAAAAGCAGGTCTGAATAGAGAACTTTTGTTCCACACAGTCACCAGAAGTCGAACTCGACTTGATGGCACTTAACAACAAACAACGATATATGTGTGTGTGTGTGTGTGTGTGTGTGTTTATTTTATTTAAAACTGATTTTAATTTAATTTATTAAAGCTAATTTAGTAATTCATAATTATTAACTTTTTATTGTGTTTAACTTTTCAGTTCCTTTATATGATTCCATGTTATTCCATTGAATCCATGATAACGGATTAAATTTTCGGTTTACTGATCTAAAATTTTGTTAAGAATTATTACATCTAAGATATTTTCTGAATATTCGTTATATAACAATACAATTTTATATTTCCCGCTTGCATTTTTTAAGAATTTAAGCTTTCTATAAGATAGATTGTTAATAAAATGCTAACTTTTTAATTAAATATAGGTTTAAAAGCGAATTCTTTTAGATATGATCCCGTGTTACAGGGAAATTTAGTAAAATAATTATTCTGCTTCAGAATGAAAAATTTCTATTGGTGTAAATGCATATCTATTTCCACACCGTATGTTTAGATACTAATAACTTTTTAGCGTAATTTTATATTTAACAACAATTTAATACAAAAATAATAATCTTGTATATCTTTTTATAACTCATATTTTACTTTTGAGCAAATTGAGTTTTACTGAAAGCTTTATAGTTCAAAGAAATTTATGAAGAAGCATATTAAACCTATAGGCCTAAGAACTATAATAGCAAAAATAGGATATCTAAAGCATATAGTGTCCATAATATTTTTTTATATTTTTATTTACGTAGATATAAAATACATAAATAAGATTTACTAAATAAATTTGTAGTCATTTTCTAAATTATTCATTGTAAAGTCAATGCGCAACATGTATTAATGTAAAAAATAATGTAGATTTTTTATACGTAATGTTACAATTTTCTTTGGCTAATTTTTTATATAATCTAAGCGATTTATGATGATAATTATTGATGATAGAATAATTTTTTGGAAATACACTTAAACTTATACAGGATGAATTCCATCGAAATACTATAAGGTTTTTAAAACTATGAAATCATAAATAACAAGATTTATATAATTTATTGTTAAGAATATATTAATCTTGCAATAACTACATAATATATTATAGGAATAAAGATTTTATTTTTTTCATAGGTTTGTCACTTACATGGTGTGAAATTAGTAATATTTTAATAATTAAACTAACAATTATAGTGATGAATTTGTGTTTTAATTGAAGTAGTAAATTCGGTATCTATATTATTATCTGTTTTAGAGTTCTTAAAATGGTTCTTTGTGCATATTATAAGATATAGTCTCATAGTCGATATAATTTTATACTTTATATATATATATTTATTTATTTTATTTAAAATTGATTTTAATTTAATTTATTAAATTTGATTCAATAATTCATAATTATTAACTTTTCACCTCCTTTATACGATGCCACGTTATTCCATTTAATCCATGATAATGGAGTAAATTTGATAATGTTATTCATAAAAAATATATATATCATAAAATATATAATGATAAAATAGGAAAAATAACTCATTTTTACTATTTTATCATTACATATTTATTGTACGATATCATCTAATAGATATTTCAGCTTTTTATCTGGAATTATAACCGCTCTTTCAAGCATAAAAATATATACTTGAATAAGAACTGTTATTTATTAAAATATTTTTAGAACTTTAACATCAGAGAATATTATACTAAAAATATGCGACTTAATTTTCTTTTAGGCCTATTATTTTATACCATTTAAAATTATAATGTTTAATCATCTTAACGATAATTTAAATTATATATAAGTGATAGAATAATGCTAAAAATTATTATGAAAATTTAAAATGGCGGGGTTTTAACGAAAGCAATATGATTAAGTTGTAATTGAAAGTTTTCTAAAATTAAATATTTTGTAAAACGTATTATAAAATTTTCGCCAATTCGACAATTGTTATCACAAATTTCTTTTCATTATAAATAATTTAATTAAACTGTTCTTCAGTGTAGAACTAAGAAAATCTAAAGAAAGTATCTTTATTTACATCATGATTAAATCATGATTATTCAAAAATCAATTAAACGCAGCAAACACAATTTTTTTAATTTCGGATTCTAATTCTTTATGGAAGAAACAGAAAATCTGATTCATTTTCAAAAAGTTCTTAGTTCTAAAACCTAAACTTAAATGTTTTCTAAGCATATTGCCGAACGTAAAATGTATTCTTTCTAAAAATGATTCTGAAATGTTTTTATTCTTATATAATTTTTACTAGATTTAATTTTTGTAGTTATTAAGCAATATTATCCATATTACGTGTCATCCTTATACATTTTTGTTAAAAGATAGGCCTAATAAATTATCAAACTATACGGAAGCTGTTATCAAAAATTGAAATTACAGTAATATTTTGCTATATTTTCGCTAATTAATTTTATAAATATTCTGAAAAAATTTTAAGATAAATTTTCTTGACGTTTAACGAGTGTGTCTTAATAATTTTGTTTTTCCAAAAACTTCTATCAAATCTTATAAAGATCTAAAGTTAGTTTTTCAATTTTATAAATATTTTAAAATTACTCAGATTTTTTTCAATTCAAATTCGTCCATTTATAATAATACTAATGCACTAATGTGTCTATAATGTACTAATGTATCTATAGGCTTACTAATATTAATGTACTAATTATATAAATATTTAACTGCTATCTTATAATTATATTCTAATTTTTGTTTATTTTAAAAGATATTTTGCTACAACATACTAAATTTTTAGTTGATTTTTTGGAAATTCGATCATTAATTTTATTTATATAATAATGCTTCAAACAGGTTATGTCTACCAGATTTTAAACTACTGTCGAAAGGAAAATATCAAATATTTGTGTAAATTTTGCAATAAAGATTTTAACGTTTAATTCTTAAATCAGTTAAATACAAAAATAACATTTGTGAACGGTAAGATTTATTTTCATTTTCCATTTTAGAATTTTTTTAATTAATTTTTTTTTTACATGTCTGAGTATTCAAGAAATTTAACTCTATTATTATAAAAATATTCAAGAATAAAACTGCAGTGATTGTCATTAAAATATCGGATTACTAGAAGTTATAATTTTAGTTTCAAGCTTGATATATTAGGTAACGCAGTTGCTATTAGATTTTGTGTTATCATGTTATATTACTTCAAATGATAAAAGTAAGTCAGTACTAAAACTGATAAAATTTAATTCAAATTATGAATATTAATTGTATATAGAAAAATAATATAAACTTTAGAAAATTAGCAACAAAATTCTAAAAAGTAATAATAATCTTTCCTAAAAAAAATAAGACTAAATTTTGAGACTAATTTAATTTAAAGTTCTAATTATTGAATATTTACAAGTTTCTATTTATTAGACATAAATTTGAAATTTATTCAATTATAAGATAGTAAAACATAATTTCAGATACCGCGTGCTGATATGAATTTAAATATAGAATCTGCCTTTAAATGTTCAAGTCACAATCTTTCTCTGACTTTATCTATCGAGAATTAACTATAAAACTTGTATTAATATTTTTATGTAAATATTATAAATATTAAACCTTTTAGAGTCTACTTTTATCTCCTTTCCTTCTATGCTGATGAGATATATCTTTTTATGCCTGTAGATCTAGGCCGATAATTTTTTAAGAAAATCTTTCTTCAATCATTTTTTCTGCCTGCTTATATATCTTAATCTAATTTGTCTATCTAACTTATTCTACCAGCCCTTAACTGGCTTATAATATTATCGTTAGCCATATTTCTTACCACTGGTTAAATTTATTAAATACAGTTATTAATCTTAATATTATCATATTTGCTACTTCCAATTTATTTAAGTTTCGCTTCACATCATTACTGGCATCAACGTTATGTTACAGACCATTCAGATTTTGTGACTATTACTTCTTTTTAATTTATGCGATTTTTAGATTGGTTCATACAATACTATTTTTGTCTTTGTGATACTGAATAAAGTATCTTCATATATTTTGTTATTGTTACTAAATATGTAGTTTAATATATAAAAATGATTAATTTAAGGCATATAAATTACAATAATTATTCCTTAGTTTCGGAAACCTGTTGTTTCGATGATAAGGGAAAAAGTCCAAAGAGCTGATCTCTCTAATAATTAATCAATTTTTATCAAGAATATTTTCTTTCTTTTTTTTTACAAGATAACTTGAGTTTGTTTATAAATTTACTCATCTCATAATTTTTGCATATTTTAAACGTTTTATAATATCATTTTGGTAGTTATTCGTATAAGAACTAATATTGAAATGATCTGATTTTAATACTAAATTATCAGTAATTTAACGTTTTTTTAAACAAATTATGATTGAATTTTTCTATTGTCATAACATTTTTCATTAAAAAATATATCCTTATCTAATTTCTGATACTGAGATAACTATTTACTAGCTTCTCCATTATTCCTATTTTTGTTTGACTAATCATGTAAATTCTCCGCTACGCATTTGCAGCTAAATCTTTTTAATAGAATTTTTAAAATTATTCATCTTCTGTGTTTAAATTACCTCCAACAATTTTATATAAGTGGTCTCATTTTATTGTAAAATTATTGAATTTTAATTTATTTTATTCTCAGTTCTCATATAAATAGTAGACTATAAACTAATATATTTCAACCGAATGATATTTTTCGATATAAAAATTTCTCTAAAATTATAAAATTATATAAATGTTCAATTTCAAAATTAAATTTTAAAGAAGCCATTTAGTTTCTAAGAATGTTTTGGGAAAATTACACATTAAATATTTATTTTTCCTAAATAATTTCTAAATATAAGGATTGGGATTCATATATCTTTTGGCATTAAAGCCAAAAGATATATTAATCCCAATCCTTATATTTAATCATAATAGTTTTTAAGTTAATAGGTTTTTTTATCATTAAAGATTAAAAAAAAAAAAAAAAAACTAAATATTTAACATTAAAGTTGCTATTAATTTAATATATTTTAATTTGTAGGATCGTCATTTTATTAACTTTCTTATTCATTTATTTTAATGTAAAATATTGATAAACAAATATTTACATAAACGAAAACGTTTATAATAAAATGAAAACAAAAAAAAAATGCTTCAAAAACAGAATGCAAATTTTTCATAAAT
Source organism: Androctonus mauritanicus (assembly GCA_011317285.2). Lineage (NCBI taxonomy): Eukaryota > Metazoa > Arthropoda > Arachnida > Scorpiones > Buthidae > Androctonus > Androctonus mauritanicus. Next base: position 20,648 of record WUQG02401499.1, on the reverse strand, counting down.
ATGCATGAAATTTTAAATTTATTTACGAGTTGTAAAATCATTTGTATACATACTAAAAAGTCGATATGAAATTAAATAAATTTAAATAAATAAATAAATAATACCCTGAAGTAAAATTCATTTTTCTTCATTCAGCGTAGACCTATTCCGAAACAATTTTTATGTTAATAATTTAACATTTCATGTTTAATAAATATTTTTGAAATAATAGAATAATTTTTTAACTGTTTTTTATAAAAGTAAAATTACTTATAGATGTCTTCCGTATAACTTTTACATTTACAATTCCATTCAAATCAAATTTACATGGAAATAAATCAGAAAATTTTAATTAATTACTTTTATTTCGATTCATTATCTTGTTTCGGGATGGAAGCTATTAAATTTATATATTTTGATTCAAACTATATAAATTTAATAGCTTTTATATTTAAATACTGATCACAAGAACAGAGATTTCAAATTCGATCCGCCATCTTGTTTTGTTCTTTCAACATGGAGCTTTATTTGAAGTGATAATGGATTAGTTTCAAGTAGAATATATTAATTCGTTAAAGAATCCTTAAATATCATAAATGTTAAAAATCCATATCTGCGTTATTGGTTAAATAAAACGATAAAAATGATATTGGATAACTATTTTTAATTTAAATTAAGGAATTGTGTAAAAATATAAATTTTAATATTAATATTGAACTAGTTTGCAAAAATAAAATCGTCTATATTAAAATATAATGGTAAATAAAACATAAACATAAAAAATTGCAGTCGAATGCTCTTTTTTTTAATAAAATATTAAAAAATTCTGCATCTTTTTTTATTATTGTTATTTTTGGATGATATTGAAGTTTTTAAGTATTAAACATTGATTTAAAACGGGTTTTATTTTTATATTATTTGAAAATAGAACAAATATTTTAACAAATCAAAAATTCTAACCTCTCTTGGTAAAACAAAACTAGCAAAAAAATATCCAACATGTTCACGTAAATATCGACCTGCTCTCCTTATGATACGATAAAAATCTAGAGTTTCTTTGTTATATTCTTGATTTAATGTAAGCAATTTTTAATTGAAACAATTCCAAAGGCCAACTTTTAAATGGCTTTTTCAAATTGTTATTAGTTTGTTCATAATTAATATTTCAAACTGTAAGGAATTCTTTCAAATATTGATATATTTCTGTCTGTCAGCTATAACACTGTCGACATTTTGAAGATTTTTAAAATATTTTGCGATTTAAAGGCTAGAAATACCTAAGTAAATATTAAGTAACAAATTCGATATCATATATTTTATGTGTTTTTCGAAAATTCAGAATTACATGAAGAATTATTATTATGTTACATGTTCGATATTTTAGCTTTTTGATCTCAAAAATGGAAGTTTTTATCGCTGGTTCTGCTTTAATTAAATATTATAAAATGTTCTTAATTCTAATTGAGTATAGATAAAATAAATATAAAATTCAAACAATCGAGAAAAAATTTTCGTTGCTAGAGATTTATTTTTATAGTATTGCAATTCGTTTGAATATAATAAAAAATTGTGTTTTATTGCGTTAATTTCCCATTAATTCCAATATAAAAATTTTATAAACCTACAAGGGAAAGAGGTACTTAGTGAAAACCGTTATTTTCTGAAAAAATAACAGTTTTCACTAAGTTTTTATATATTTAAAACAAAATATTTATTTTCATTTTTAGTCATGAATATAGTTTAACAAAAATTAGATACATTATGAGTATTTATTATCATTCACTTTAATTTTAAATTTAATCAATTTTAAAGAAAGATAGATACAACCGCTTTAATGATAAAAATTTATAAGGTTAACATTTACTTTTATGTTATTATTGAGATCTTCATAGAAGAAAAACAAGGAAAAAATTTATTAATCAATGAAATATATAATTTGAATGGCATTTATAGAAATCTAATTAATTTACATATAATTTTAAGAAATTATTAAAGATCAAGCTAAAATAAACTATAACTGTAAAGTGTAAGTTAATACTTCTTTACGTTGGATCAAAACTTATCATCAAAGTGACTATGTTGTAAATATTCTTTGTAAAACTTTCCCTTACTATATATTTAACACTCTTTCTAGTATAAAAAGTATTAACTATTATTTCTGAATAAATTAATATTAAATAATATTTAACACTTTCTACATAATATTTTTATTAGGTATATTTCAAACAAAAAAACAATATTTTACTTTACATTTAATTCAGTTAATATATTAGATATACATTCACATCCAATCTGGATATGCTTCATCTAAATTTATAATTATACCAGTTTACTATAACATACAAAAGACGACTACTGTTCAAACATTTACTCGGCATAGACTAGTCGAAATATATAATTATAACTTCTGTAGTGATTGCTCTAATAGTAAGATTCTCTTAATTATTTATAATGTTAGCTATAACCTAAATAAGCCTATATCTTGCGAATTCTCATAATAACTTACTTCCCTTTCCGTTAATAACGATAAGTATATTAAATTACATAATACTGTTACATAGATAAATTAGTAATGAAGGGTTATGATATTCGTGAATTTAGATATTTCATATTCTGTTCTTTAAAAAAAAAAAAAAAGATACCTTTATCGAAAGGTTAATTTTATAATAACTATTCATAAAATTTAATTCCAAAATTAACTGTTTTTCATTTCATTAAAAGTCTAAAATTATACTCATTATTCTGCATTATTCTGCTATGGTATCAAACTGAAAAAATCCGATCATAAATATAAAATCTGAGTTCAAAATAAATGTCAAAAAGAATTTTGAAAGCTAAGCGGACATCCTCATAAAGTCTTATTATAATTTAATAATATTTGACTTTTTTCACGCACTGTTTCTCATCTGAAATTTCTGATTCTCATTCGGATAATCAGAAATTTTTGGATACTTCTTTCGTGAAATATTTTTAATCGAATAAACTAAAAAGTCTATTGTATTTTAAAGTTATACATAAATGTATTTATATTTTAAAATAGACTGTATTTTAAATATACAGGATGAGCACAAAAGCATTCCCAGATTTAAACATGTAAAAAAAAAAAATAAAATTAATATGAATATCTTGATAAAATTGATATTTACGATTCGGTTAACTCAAGAATTTTCATTTCTTTTCTTTAACGAATCGCTAGGCAAAATATTCCTTTCGGTATAAAAAATTTTACCCTTTCAAACCTTGGAATGTTTTTGTGCTCACCCTGTATTTACTAAAATTATAAATTATTTATATAACTGATTTCTTTAAAATTTTCTTCAGGATTAAACACAGAGAAACAGGGAAATATTAAACTGTTTGGTAAATTATTTTCAAAAAAGACTCAGTTTAAGAAAATAACTTTTTTATTAAGATTATTACATCAAAAAATATTTAATTACTATATTGCATGCATCTTAATCAAATATGATAATTTTATATTTAATATTTATAAAAATATTAAAAAGATAAAATTAGTTATATAATACCATATATGATAGTTATAATTTAACATTAGATGTAGGTTTATATGGAAAATTATTTGAAAAAAATCTGAAAGAAACATACTAAATTTGATGCAAAATCTATGTATATATATGTGTGTATGTGTGTGTGTGTTATGTGTGTGTCATTAAACCACATACCACTCTATAAAAAATACAAAGCGTGTTTAAATATTCAAAGTTTATAAATAATTTGTTTATCGTTTCCGTTTATATTCCTTGAAAGAACTTAATTATTAAGTTAAAAATTTATGTTGATTCGTTATTCAAAATATTATTTAAAATAACCCAAATTAATTCTATGAATTATAGAAGAGAAGTATATATAAAATTAATCCAAATTGATTGATTTTTAAAAATTCAGTTTTTGATCGAGGTTAGTGTCATTTTCATTATTTTAATTAATGACATCACACCAAATTTATCATTTTTGACAGCATTAACGTTTGAGCAAAATATTTCTAGCCTCACCATTTAGGACATTTTTGTAGGTGCGAAATTAATGGTGGTCAAGGAAAGGATAAGTAAGAATGAGAGATTTTTAAGTGTGATATAAATTATTAATAGACCTACTTCTCAAACTTTAAAATTTCGATAATAAATTATTGAGAATCTTAAAGTACGTTAAATCTATGAGCGATTCTCAGATTTATGAAGAGAGCGGAACTAAATCAATAATCTGTTACAATATGACAGAAATGTATTAATAAAATTAAATTTATAATATTTAATTTTAAAATTAAAGCAAAATGACTGAATGATATACAATGTTAAAATATAGTCTCATGAAACTGCCTAATTTCATTTGGCAAATCGTTACGTCTTATCGATTATTGACTATCTATGCACAGCAGTTATGTTAGTAGGCACCATAAATTTTGCAATCGTTAAAATCTCATAAGAATATTATTAAATTATATTTATAAATTTGGAAATTTGCATTTTAAATTATTTTTTTAAAAGTTGCATAACAGATTAAGTAATAGTAATATTTTATTTTAATTTTAACAATAAATTAAAATATTTGACTTTACGCATTTCTATTATTTTGAAAAGCAATAAAATAACGTAATAAACGAAAATAGTCAAGAAAATTTGTGTAACATAAATAATAAATAAAATTTTATATATAAATATATATATTATTACACGATTTTATATATTCTGCTTATATAATACATAAAGAGAAGATACATCCTATATAATACGCCATTCTATATTACGTATCGAATGCATAAATCTTGTCTATAGAATTATCAATAGTTTTCTAGATTTTTCCCTCTAAGAATGTTAACTTTTAAGTATACGAGACATTTGAAAAATTTGCTTTTATTATATAATTTTATCTATTAAATTTTGTAACAAAAAGTTTTATGTGATTGCCATGGTGATATAAATAAACGAGTATAATCCATGAACCTTTTAATATTATATTTGGTTTGGTCTTATTATGTCTGTCTAACTTAGTGAAATCGAAGGTCAGACGAGGATATAAATAACAGTAAAAATTGATAAGTACACAAATCGAATCTTCTATTTAAGATCTTTGACTTACAGGTAAACATTAGATCGTCTACAAGCTTTCGAGGTCACTCGACGTCTGTTCGCCAATATCGTCACTCGTCTGACTACATCTTTTCATGTCTGGCACAAAAACCAAAGGCTTTTATACTATTTTTTATTCTTTAAACTGTAATATTTTATATTCTAAATAAATATTTTTATTTCTAAAATATTATATACATATATATATATCAGTTAAAAATTATTATAACAATTTGTGACGAAGAATAAATAAAATTCAAGTAATATATACTGTATATATGTGCTGAATTTTAATGTAAATTTATCATTATAACGGATAAATCGATAGATTAATTTTTATATTAGCGATTTGCTTACATTATAAAAATAATAATTTTAGATTTTTATTTAAAATATAATTTAAATAGTTACAGGATTTCCAAATTTTAAATTACCATTATAATCGTTATTATTTATTATATGATTTAAATTTTGGGTTTAAACGTGGAATCTATTGAGAGTTTGACATAATGTAAAGAGATTTGTCGTAACAGTCAAGTATTGCAAGTTGGACTTCAGAGAATTGTTTACTATCTGTAGATGGAAATGTTGCACTACTCGAATAAATTTTGAGTCTACGTATTAATTATGACGTAATTAAGGGAAATAAATAAACTAGACACTGAAATGTTTCAGCACATTCAAATAAAAGGAATAATAATATGTCATCTCTCGGAGATTTAATTATAAAAACACGTGTTTAGGTTTTGCACACAATATAAAATATTACGTAAAATTATTTAAGTAAATATTAATTATTTTATTTGTTCGCAACATAAAGCGTTTTAATATCGGTACACTTTATTTATTATAATAATGTTTTGTTATGTAAAATAAAATTGCACGAACACAAATATTATCGAATGTTATAAAATGAATTATTAAAATATTTAAACTAGTAAATGAATACAGTTTTATGATTAGAATTGAACTTGAAAAAACAACTCTTACATTATTAAATATCAAAAAAAATTATTGCATTTTAATTAGATTATCTTTATTTTTTTAATAATCATAACGTGAAAAATTATAAGGATTATTTTTATTTAACAGTTAGGTAATATCCTATAGAGAATAAGCATAATAAGGGAAGGAGATGAGAAAAATAGCAAATTATAGCAAAATACATTACATGTACTTAAGATAACAAATTATCTTTTGAAGTTAAGTTAATTAGAAAGACTTTTTTTAAAAAGTTGGAATTTAATATCCACAAGTTATTGAAATGTTATGAAAACATTGGTGAAAGCTGGCTTTGTAGCAATATTAGAAAAGTCTAAGTTTAATTTAATGGCAAGATTTTTAGAGAAGAGTATTTGTTAAATATCAAAAACAATGAATTATAGGATGCGCAAAATTATATTAGGTATCATAATAACAATAGTAAAGAAATACTATTTTTTTTTAAGTATACAACATATTATGTCTTTTAATTTTCAATATAATTTGCTATTTTTCTCATTTACTTCCATTATTAAAATAAGCACTGATTATTAAATAAAATTATTAAGTAATAGGCATTTTTCGAATTACATTAATTATATAATTAATTTTTTTTTAGAAATCAAAAATCTTTTAAACTATAAAAATTATTGATCTTTCTCCAGATTAGTTTGATATCTTTTTTAAAAAATATTATTTTTATTATTTTTAGTAGGCTATTATGATCTCAATATTATATAAATCTTTCTGTTCTTAATTTTGTATAACTTTCTTTGTTTTAAATTAATGATGAAATTCTATTAACAAATCTAAAAATTGGATCAAGATATTTCTTCAAATATTTTAAATTCGAATATTATATAATAAAATAAAATTATTATTGACAAGTAAATGGAATTTATCATATTTTACTTTAAATTATTTCTTGCCGTTTGCCTAATTTTGTTAATTACATGAATCATAAACTGATGATTTATTAAAATCAATTTAAACTGATATTATAACAGAAAGAAACAAAAGTTAAGAAAAAAAAAAAAAGTAAATTAGTAATTTCTGTGAAATCTTTAATATCATTTTTATCAAAGTCATTATAAAGTCCTTGTGCAGCTTAAAATTTTACTAGCTTCTGTTCTCTAGAAGATAAAAGCAATGTGTAAAATATTTTCAGTAACGTAATTTATTCAGTTTTAAATTATATTTGATTTCAGGAATTTCCCTCAATTTCAAGATTCTCTTCAAATTGAAGCTATTTAGAGAGACATAATAGATTATGTGAAAAAAGAAGAAATAAAAAAATAAGCGAATAAATGATGTTCTAAAACATTTTATGGATTAGTTTTTTATCTTATATAGAAGTTATCAATATTTTAAACTGCACAAAACTTTATAATATATTTTTCTTAACGTATAACAAAAATTAATATATTTATTATAAGCCTACTAAACTTGTTTTCAGTGTTTTCGTTTATATATAAAAATATATACTATATACATTGCATTTATAATCGTAATCTTACTATTCCTGACATCTAAAAAATTGGTTTTATTTAATTTAATAAAAGTGAAACGTCTGTTTGTAAATTGTACTATATACGAATTTATAAATTTATTGTCTTCGAATGTAAATCTAAGTTAGCAACCTTAATCGAGTTATATAAAAATTTAAGAGGATTGAAGTTAGGTAAAGTCCATTGATTTGATAAATTCCGAGAAATGTAAATCCTATTATCCTAACAAAAATTTTTAATAAAAGAAAGCCGCTACATTTTAGTGACTTGTGCATTTTAATAAAATTCGATACCAAAATAATAAAGATGATAATTAGGACCATGATTGAATTCGTTTAAAATTTTAAAACTTTATGTAGTGTTTAATTCAAACAGATTACTCTACATTTTTAACTTTTCGAGTATTTTCACTAATAATTGAAATTATTGATTTTTATTATATAAACTATTAAAAAATTACTTGTCGAATGAAAGTTTTAATTAACGAACGGCTATAAAGTCAATAAATTTTAATATTTATTATGTTACGTTTTGTACTCTTTAATATAAAAACAACGTCAAAAATTGATAAAAATGTATGTTACATAATCCAAAACTATAAAATTAGTTTTATTTTTATTTAAAAATTTGATAGAATAAAATATGTCATAGGATAGAACCGTTTATCAGAGAATTATTGTTATAAAACAAATAATAATGTTTAAAGAAAGCATACAGTGGGTATCTTAAATAAATTAAAACGAAAAATTAAATTAATGAAATTTTATAAGAAATCCATGAAAAATCGAAACAAATTCAATTTATATAACCGTTACATCGACACATTAATAATTTAATGTCAATAAAAAATCAAACATAATTTTATAAAGTTAATTAATAATGATATTTCATTTCCATATAAAATAATCAGTAATTCAGTCCCGAAAATTATTAAAAAATATAATTAAAAACTGTTTTATTTCAAATTATTTAGTAGATTTATATTGTATCAAATTTATGTAACAATTTATGTAACTTTGAATTCCTATTTCTTACTATATTTAAGTTTAATAACTTTAAGTAAGGTATACATCACAAAATTGAAAAAATGATTTTCTAATCTAGCAAAGTTTAGATCCTTATGTAATACACATATACTATATTTAAGTGGATGACTTTATACTGAAGAAATGCGATTGATGTAAACAAGAAATGATATATTTTCTTAATTTTAAGAAAGTAAACTAAAATATTATATATACAGTATATTATACCATATACCATATCATAAACTTTAAAATGTCAAGTCATATTAGAAGTTTCATTTAAAATTGTTAGCTTTTTAATTCTAACGAAATTTATTTATTTTTTCAACCGAATATTTATACGTATTCGAAATTTAGTTCTTGCAGATTTAATTAATCGAAAAATACTGTTATATGATCATTAAAAAATTTTTAAATATCAAAATTTGTAATGTTTCTAATCAAAATTCTGTCGAAACTATAACCTAAATCTCATTCCTTAAAACCGTAATAAAAATTTTAGGAATGTATCGAGATTAATATATTTTATGTTACAAATTTCATAAGTATTCGTTTAATAATCTTCACATCTGCGATGTTTCATAAATATTGTATGTGAAACATAGTATACGAAATGACATTTTTAATGATGATATAATTTTTTATTTTGACCAATAATTTAATATTCCTCTAGAATATACTGTAGTATTAACGGTAATTTTAATTTTTTATATAAGATTATTTATTATATAGGCCTATGCGCGATCTGAGAAAATATTATAAATAAAGTAAATTATTTAGTTGTTTGTTTCATTCTTTCTGAAAAATATTAAAGGTGGAAATGAACGCTGATCAAGTATAAAATATTGTAGTTATTGCTTAAGATACCAAAAGTTACATTATTGAAAATAATGGGGATTAGAGATTTTGAAAATTTTTAGATTTAAAATCAAAATTCTGCTCAGATCTTTCTGAAAAATTCAAAAATAATCATTTAATTCTTTCTACAAGTTCTTTTACTAGACAATTCCAAGTTATATAAAGTCAGTTATCTTATCTTAAGTAAAACATTGCCTAAAATTTTACTTTTCTATAAAAAAAATGCTGAAATTATGTTAAATATCGCTTTTTTTGATTTAAATATTATAATTATTTATAAATAATTTGAATATAAGAATGATATTTAAATTTTATTCATTAAATTTTCTGTTATACACAAGAAAAACAAATTTATATTGGCTTGCTTATAAATATTATCTTTTTTCGAAGATTTTTATACTTTAAGCTTAGTAGAGTTCGATATTTTATAAACTATACAGTTTGTGTCGAATAAATTTAATTTGTTCTATAATTTAATCTAAAAATTAATTATCATATTTCATTTTAAGATTAAATTATTTATTATTAATTTCGAAAAAATCAAAACTTATCTTAAAATATATCAAAAGAATTTTTAAAGAAATAAATAAATTTTGATTTAATTCCTTCATTTCTAAAGGATTTACTATTCTATATCTTAATAATTTAGAATATTTATATATTTTTTGTTTTTGATATTTTTGTATATTATTTAATCTCCTAATTTATACTAGGAGATTAAATAATATTAAAAAATTAAGTTTAAATTCAACTTTAGAGAAAATGTTGATAAAAAATTAAATTGTAACTTATACTCAATGACATAAGTTTGATACAATTTTATTTTATTTATTATTTAATCAAACTTCTAGACATAAAATAAAACAAATTGCTGAACATATAAGTTATTATAATAAAAATTTATTATAATCATTACTATAATTCGTTCTGAAAACATCTTAAGTCACAAAAGAAGAAAAATGAAAATACAAGGTTCTTATAATAAATTATCAATTTATTTATTTATTTTATAATTATTTTTGTCATTATTAATAGTCAAAATGTGTATTAATATATGAATTTATTAAAATAATAAAAATGTAAATATTAATGTTGTTAATCTTTTTCTATTAATAAAATATTTAAAATTTGGTACTTGCCTGTTTTGTTAAAATATGCTGAATATTGTTCAACTATAAATGATTAAATTTAAATAACTTGATTATTTTTCATCAATAAAAGACTGTATTGAAATCATAATTGTACAGTCTGTTTACATTATTAGTATATTTTTATTAAAAACTTTATTTTTATTTTCAATATCGTTATCTTTAGACCAATATTTACATATTTTTTCTGTTACAGACGTTTAACATAGTTTTTATAAATCAGTGACTGATAATCAAAATATATTTTTTATTAAGATGAATGTAAATAATTTTTAAATTCTGATAAAAGTTATATTTAACATATAGGTCTACAAAAATCTTTAAATATTAAAGCGAAATTATATATTTTTGAGTTTTATTTGAAAACATTTTTGTATTTCCACTTCATTATTCTTATTACTATGAAAATAATTATCAAATCAAATGCTTTAAATTTAAATCTATATGTTCGTTTATAACTTATATAATTTTTATTCGTATAGCAAATTTGAAATTAAAAACAATTTGAAAAATTATCGACTATCACTCTTTTCAAATAAAAATATATATTAAAAAATTAAATTAAAGAAGTTTTACTTATAGAATGTATAAAAATTTTTCTACAGATAAAACTTATAGAATTTTAACAATTAGTCTGCATTATTTTATTAAAGAATTTTTAATTTATAGATGAACAATTTGTCCAGTCAGATTTTATTCCTTAAATATATTTTTGAAATATCAACTTAAAAATACTGAAGTTAATTTATTGATGAATTTTAATTTAAATTTATTAAAAAGACCATGTTTTAAATTATTTTAAGTTTTTAAATCGAATAATAAGCTCTTTACGTTTTCATGAAAGAACAAATTATTGTAACATTTTTGAATTTTGAATAGACGTGTTATTTCTTAATTCAGCATTATGGTTATCGACAAGATATGTTAAAATAATTTTTTATAGGTTCAGCTTATATTATTTATTATATATTGTAGCATCAATAGAATTTGTTATTTTTGTTATTGTTTTTGAGCTATTTTTTCTGTACGCTTTGTTGGCATTAACGAATAAAGTTCAGTTGGTTAAGTTAGAACGAAGTGGTGACGTGTGACTTTCTATCATCTAAATCTAAATCTACCGTTATTTACAAGTCACTGACATATATTAATTTAAAAAACTAATTTAAATTAGATTTCCTCATTTAAATAATATTTAAAATTAATATCATATCATATCTATGGTGGATTTGATATTAATTACAGTATTTTATAGGAATTTAGGTCTATAAAATATTGAAATTGTTTTAAATATTTGTATATTAATAATGTACAACTTTAGATGGTTATTATATCATTTATTGGTATTTATTTATGTTAAAAATAATAAAATTTAAATACAGAAATATATATAAGCTTATTTAATAAATTTTAATACAATTAAAAATTTTATTAATATAACTCTAAAATTATAAATATAATTCGGCAATTGAATATATTTTGTAATTCTATTTTATTTTCCATTTTGTTTATATAGAAATTCACAAATAGTTTAATTTCTGTACTGGTTTAGATATTTAAGATTTCGAATTTTTTATTTTTATTTTCTATTCACTATTTATCTATGTCTTTTCTGTTGAATTTATAATTATATATAGGCCTAAATATATCAAAAATTTTAGGCGTATAAATACTGAAATTGTTATTTTAAATTTTTTCATATCACTATATCTTTATTTATAAATTTATATATATATATGATTTATATATTCAAACAGTCCATATACAAATATAATTAAATAATGTTGGATAGTCTCTTTCTAAATTATACTAATAGGTATACCAAAAGTTATATTTTGGCTAATATTCAAGTATTCAAGCTTAAATTATTTTGTTTTTTGCGATTTATATTCATCATATTTTCTTAGATACTTATATGCATATATATATATATATATATACACAATATACATTAAAAATTTCAATTATAAAACTGTATAATGAATTTAGAAACTTTAAAAATTTAGTGAATTCTATATATTAATTCCATTGATACTTAGATATAAAAAATAACTAATTACATGATATATTTATTGTAACAAAGATTTAATCGATATTAAATATTTATAACTCTTCATTAAAGTCATATTTATCATGAGATTCGTTTCTATTTTTACGTAATAGGTTAATAACATCCCGAGTTACAAATTATGCCGAAAAATCTTTGTTAAAGTATATAAATAGATATTTAATGAACTAATAACGGAATTTGAATAGTACTATTTATATCAAAAACTTTCTATTTAAGCTGAAGTATGATTAATCTTTGATTAAAATATACTAATCTAAAATACTATATTTATTCCTTTACCCTGGATTGCTATTTTTCAGAAAATGGTCAATAAGATAGTTAAGATATAACTATTCAAAGTAGACAAATCAAAATATTTACTAAAGTAACAATTTAAATAATGATTACATAATAAGTAATTTTGAATTCAAATTAAAATAGGCGTAGGACTAATACGAACAAATGCATTCGTATACGTGTAAACAAACAAACCATTCTTGTTACTTGCATATTTCATTTAATTTTATTTTTAAACAAATATATAGATATAACATAAATATAGCCATTAATTTCAGGCATATTTTATTATTTTCTATTTAAAAACTTAATTTTATATCTAAAATATTTCATTATTCGAAAATTATTTATGTAAATAGGATTTTATCATGAAATAAAAAGTAAGATTATTTTTAAAACACATGAATGAATGAAATGTTGAAGTCAGTAATTGAAATTTTAAATTAGAAGTTATTTTCTTTTTTAATATAATGTATTTCTATAAAAATTATATTATTTAAATAAATAGTTATATATATGGTTAAAGATTATCATATAAACACTATATTTAAGTTATTTAATTGTTCATATAGTTTATATTTATCGTAAAATAAATAAATAGCTTACTGTATTATTTTTTGTGAATTCAAATTTACATTAAATTTTAAATATATTTTAGACTTTTAACTAAAATTTTTTTTAAAAAACAGTATATTTATGATAAAATATTATGAAATTTAAAATTATATTTAATAGTAAATTATTTTCTTTGTATTTATAAGCCTATTAACTATAAATGAAAATATATTAGTGATAAAATAGACCTAATATCAAATTATGTAGATTATTTAAAAATGAAAATCCAAAAGAATCACTATTGATTATATAATTCATTGATCATTGTTCATTAATGCGCTAAGTTTTGTTACAAAATATAAATATCATACATTTTACAGGCATAAGTTATACATGTCATGTATTATTATATCAATATAAAAAATTTCAAAAATATTAATGGAATAAATATATAGGCATTATATTATTGATTAAAGCTATATATAAAAAAATATATTCTTAAATTTTTAAGTTAAATATAAAATTATTTTGAATTTTTAGTTATACAGTGTGTTAAGTACAAGATATTTATCTTGCTGATTATACTAAGCCTTTATATTTCATTTTATAACAATTTTAGGAGGTTATTGGTGAATTAATTAAGAAATTTCTTCAGCATTGAGTAGTAAGCTTATATATAGGAAAATAAAAAATAATACAGTCTGTGAAAAGAGAAAGATAATTTTCTATAAGGTACTTATACTTGACTATAATATAAAAATGGAAGTTCTCTTAAATCATTTGGCAATATCTAATCATTTAACAGACATATATATTTTACATAATATCATTATTTAGACTACATATATATATACCAGAACTATTCTTATCATGTTAGGAATAAATTTAAAGATAAACATTCAATAATTCTCAATTGTAAAAACATAAGCTGTTAATGAAGACGAACGAGCTTCTAAATAATTATAAAAGAGGTATAAATTATTCTCTGAAAAAAACAAGTAAATGGTTATTTATATTCTTCATTTAGAATAACAAGCATATAAATTATTTTAATGAATAACTAATTTTGATAAACATCATTTAAGAATAAATCTTTATAAATTTTAGGAAAGTAAAAATAATTTTAGATGCTAAGCTTGTCAATGTTGCTATAAATATTCAGTTAATATAATTCATGTACAAAAAATGTAATAGAAGTTTAAGAAGTTATGTTATTTTGTTTCTAAACATTATTCATATTTTGTTATCAATACAATTTATATTTTGTTATTTAAGCTTAATAGAAACTATATTAAAATTTTGTTTTTAAATGATATTGGTAAGTTATTAAATATGATATTTTTCAATACAATTGGCTATATAATTCAAGAAACACGAGTTTAAGATTTAGATAAGATGTGGAATTGTCCTTAAAATTAAGGATTTTCATCCAAAAATACAGAATTTACGTTCTATTCTTCATCTAAAAAAATAATTTAGATTTTTACAGACTGAAAGATGTCAGTTAAAATTTTAATATAATTATCCTCAATAACACTTTTTTCAGTTAGAACTTCATCGATACCCAAGTTAAAAAATTATTCATTTTTTTCATATAACAATTTTAAAATTTCGTTACAACGTAAATGCAAATTTTAAATCTTCAGATAACATTTTTAGACATATTTTTAATATATTTTTCTAATCCTGCAAATTTTAATTAACTAGTTACGACGCCTAAAAATAAGCAGACATATTTTATTTTAAAAAGACAAAACTTCCATTCGCTGACAGCCCGGCATCATCAAAGAAACCAAAAGCGTTATCATTACTGGAAGAGAAACAACCAATTAACTGTCGAGAAGGCCGTCACGTGTATCAGCGCTTATGACGTCATGACAGTAAAGAAAGAAAGTAAGATAGGAACAAGAAAGAAAATGTCAAATTTTATAAATCGATCAGCAGTAATAATCAATATAAAATAAAAACCATATAACTCGATAAGATTGTAATAAATGATGGTGGTCTATGTATTTTTAGCAGGTACGCACGAAGACATTGGACATAAGGTATCAGCCTGGTCCAATTGTCAAGTCATCGCATTGCCTGCAATTATACAATTCGGTAAGCAGAGATCGGTCTAATAGATCTCGTATCTGCACATATAGATTCGTAATATTAATTTATCACTTAAAGAAACATCACACATAACGTGTTATATATTATAATAGGCCTATCCCATATAATAAAAGTATAATTTATATTTGTAATTTTTTTTATTTTAAAAATGTCATTATTTTTTTCTCGATTTGTAATTGTAATCCCGATAAAATCGAAGGTGATTCTGTTCAGATATCAATTTTTATAATGATACTTATAATATTTTCTAAAATAAAACAGTTATGTGTAGATTTAAATGTATTTGTCGTATATAAAATTTATACTGTACTTATGATTTCACTTAAACTTTGAATATATATTTTTTTAAGTCGATAAATTTTGATATTTTTATGCGGCTGGAATAACATGTTTACCTGAATATTTAAAGTTGATAACAAAAGATTTTATGAAAAGATTTTCGTTTTATAATAAAGAAAAAATTTATTCTTAACTTTATAGGCCTATTATAATTTTATACAATGGAAATAATTCTTTATTTATTTTGACGTTGAAATAATTTAATATGCTTAATTCTTTATAATTTCCTAAAGGAATAATTTAAATGATGTTCTTAGGTATTATGTAAAATTATTTTTATACAATAAATTTTGATAGAATATAGGTCTTTATAGAAAAAAAAAATCTTAATGTCTAAACCCATGCCAGACTAAAGCTAGATGTTTGTTAGTTGTTACATAGTAGATAAAATAATAAGGAATAATGTTTTATTTTGGACAGAACTTCATGTATATTGATATTAATAAGTTTGTTTCTTGCTTTGTTATATAAATTACTCCTTTAGTTTATAAAATTTTTCATATTAAAATTAATTTCTTAGTGAAAAAAGATTTTTATTTTTCCTACTGTTTAATATTTGTTAATTACATTTATCTTTAAAACGAATATAAATGAAAAGAAAATATTCAATTAAAGCTGAAAATCTAACAAACATTATTTTCTTTCGCATTTTTATGTTATAAATGAGTAAATCTTTATTAAATGCGAGTTTAGTGGAAAGTTTTTATAAGATTATTAATTTAAAATAATAAAAATAATAAATAAAATCAAAATTAAATTATATTTATAAAAATAAAATATTTTTATTAATTTTTATTTTAATATTAGGCCTACTTCTAAAAAATCAAATAAAAAAATATTAGAATAGTGAAATAATTTTTTAAATGAAAAGTAAAATAGAAGAGTTAGAATTATATCATTAATTATTTAATTAGGAATGATATACCTATATAAAATTATACTTATATTCTTCTGTTACTTCAGTTTTCATCTGTTATAAGCACAAGTTAAGATGGCATATACCAAGGTAATGTGAATAGCTTTGCCTACTGTTGCAGCTTTCTTACTTTTTTTTTATCTTCTATAATACAAACTAGTCTGAGTCTGCTTCATTCTCCTCAGTTCACTTGTATCTTAGTCAATAGCACGAATAACTTAATAAAATTCTGGATTATTTCTTCACGACTTGAATTTAGTATAAATTTTAATGAAAAATAACAAATTTAATTATGAAAAAAATTATTAGTTATTTATATAGACTATCTATATACAGTTTTAAATAATGAGTTCAAAATTATCAACAAAACTTTGGTTTTTAAAGAAGTAAATCTGTTTAATTCTTTGCTATGTGGTTAAAAGTTGAAATTTAATTAAAAAATAATAATAATGTTATAACTTTCAAAAATATAAAGAAAAATGTCTAATTATTGTTATAGTTTTAGTAATATTGTTTATGGAAATATCAAATATCTTTTCGCATTATTTTTATTAACGAAAGTTTGCTTCATTTAAGTTTGATAAAGGAAAACATGGCAGACAACCAAACGAAATTGTGTTTGATCACATTTATAAATTATTTATATTTACTGTGGGGCGTTGCTATTCTGACAGTTGAATTCTCATTACCAAAATTAGTTGCCTATAGACATTGTAACAAGTTAACGCCTAATAGGTATCTAAATATAGAATATACATAAAGAATTTTTTTTTATTAATTAGGTTGGCTAATCGGCATTATAAAGATTCTATAATTATTTAATTTAAGAATGAATTATTAAAGATTATTTCAGTTGTAAAATTGCTTATAAATAGCTTAATCAGAGACAAATCATTTGATGAGCAAAAAAGTAGAGATTATGTATATTAATTGTATTATAATTTTATTCTCAATTATCTCAAAATATCAGAACTTCTATACTTTTTACTCGAACACAAAAAATATTGATATCAGTTATATATATTATCCGAAGTTGCTTCGTAAGTTACAAATTTCATTCATTTATATATTTAGAGATCCTTCTATAAGCTCTATTAACTTTTTACTCGTAAAAAATGTTCGCTTATGATGAATCAAAATATTAAATTTAGAATTTAAATCTTGTCTTTATTAATAAAATACATAAGAATTAATGTGGTTACAAAATAAAATTATACAAAATTTGGTTACATTTAATTTTTTTATTTATTTATTTCTAAACCATTTCTCATTTTTTACCGGATTCTTCTTTACTTTTAGAGTGAGATAAATACTTTTTGTTATTTTTTAGAATTTACTATAAATAAATGACTAATAACTTCAAATCTACAGTTCTGGATTAAAATTTTCAAAATATAATCATTTTGGAAATTCAGTCAAAATTTAAATACAATCAAAATATAATCAGAGTTCTTATATCACATTTTTATTAACAAAATTTACTATTATGGATATAAATTGAAATTACAACTTGAATTTATATTTGTCAATGTAGAAAAAACAAATGGTTACATTTAATTATTTACTTGAATCAAACATGACGTAATTAAAATTGATTTTTTATAAATATATTTATTTTGTGTTGCAGTTTAAAGTTATAAAAAAAAAGGTGTCAAATGCATCATCAATGTAATAAATTATTATAAAGCTTTATTGAGTTTAATTACGAAGCATAACAACAATAACGTGAAAATCTTCTAACTGATAACTATCCGAAAACATACAAACGATTTATTAGTGTTCAAATGTATTCAATTGGGATATCATTTCTAACACTTGTCAAAATGCGATGCTACTTTGGACAGCTCTGTTATATTGATAATAAGAATAAAGTTATTACTAATCTGACTGAAGATAAATTTATTAATATTCGAAATTGCTTAGAATGAATAAAGCAATCATTAAGTTTATTTAAATTGTAATCATTTTAAATTTTTCAACTAATTTTCAATTTTTAAAATTACGCTTTTAGTGTAATTATAAAATTCGAACTATATTTGTACGATGCAACTTTGTAAATATTAAAGTTTGTAGCTTGCGTTAACAGTTAAATTTTAAGTTGGTAAAAATTGATTACAAAAGTGTTTCAAACGAATTAAAATTATGTTTAAAAATCTCAGCTTGTATAAATAACAGAAGGGTGTATTTCGAAATTTTAGTTGACATTTCTTAGATATTAACTGAGAAGATTTAAGATATACTTCACTAATTTTCTGCTAACAAGAAGTACATTTGTGATATTAGTAATTTGCATCCATTTAGATAGAACCAATGAGTATGAAATTGAGACTGAAATCATCGGTCTGATAAACTTCAATCCTTTGTTCATATACTTATGATATTTACATACATCACTATATTGAGTTGAAGTTTCATTCATCTGTAAGAATATTTGTTGTTATTTATGCTTTACGGGATAATAAACATATCCCAAATTAAGTTTTCATTTCATTAAGTTAAAAATGTTTATTTGTGAATTAGTTATTTTCTTATAAATCTTGTTTTTTAATTGTTTGTGTATCGGAATTAATTTTAAATGTTATAAATTTGTGTGAATTTCTATGAAAAATAAATAAATAAACAAACTATTATAGTTGAAAATGAGAAATTTATATCAACTTTCTCCATTGGTTCTTTCCTAATCATTTTATCTTTAATAAAATAACTGATAAAATAATTTTTTCAAAAGAAAAATTGTTATTTAGATCGCACAATGTTTATAACATTTTAAATAGTAACAGATTACTATACTGTTGGTAATTTAAAGGGATTAGAAATTTTGACTGGCTTATAAACATTGTTGTTTAATGTAATATCGTACAAGAAAATACTTTTTCTATTGTTTATGTTAATTTTTGAATTAAACATTTTTATTAAAAATATATATATTTATTAGCATTCTTTAAATAACTTCACTTGAATTAGTCTATTCGAGTGAAGTTTAGATTTATTTTATTTGTTTATGCAAAATGGATGAAAGATAATTTTAAAACACCATTGATATCGTTTTTAAGAGAGTTTCCATTGAATAGAGACAAATTAGGGTAATTTTAATCGAAAAATGTCCAACGATAAAATTTATTTAAGAAAAATTTAATAAAATGAAAATGGGTTTGAAAGCAATCAACTAATTCTTTAATAAGAACTTTTCGTCTAAAATATTGTTTTTGAGTTATTTTTGAAGTCATAAGTTAACAAAATATATGTATATTTAAAATAAAACTTGCGTATTTTACCATAAATTTACCAATTTAAGTACATTAAATCCAAATATATGAAACATACACGTGCTGTCATAGATGTAAAAGTTTCGAAAAATCATAAGGTAGACTATAGTTTAATTTTATTAATTTATAAACTACTATAATGTTTTTATATTTGCCACATTACTATGAATATTAAGAATTGTATTCTTTATAACTCTTGCTATATAGAAGAAAACGTGTCCAAATGGATGCATCGTTATTAATAAGAATTTGGAGATATTGAAACAATTAATTATAAAGTAAACTATAAAATTATTTCTATTAGGAAATAGTATCGGTATATGAGTCGCTCAGAACCCAATACGGTTAAGTCCAGAAAACGACAATTGAGAAAATTAATGTTTTTTAATACATTAATATTATACAACATATTCAGAAGCTATAAAAAAAGTGCTCTTTGATCTAGAAAAAAAGAAGCAACGAGTAAATCCTTTAATAACTAAGAAGAATATTATTTATTCCATTAAAATTTACAAAAATCAGAA
>WUQG02401488.1:0-17512 GCA_011317285.2 Androctonus mauritanicus | reverse complement strand
TGCTTAAAGTTCTGTAAATATTATTAATAAAGGTTTTAAACAGTACTGCAAATTTAATTACGAAAATAACGGGAGTCCGTTATTTTCGTAATTAAATTTAATGTATACTGCAATTTTTAAAAAGTTATTACATACTGGAATTTCTTGCAAGATTTCTCTATCGAAATTTTTGATCTTTGAATTTCATTTCCTTCTAATTTCACATAATTTAAGCATATTCATGGGCAAAAAGAATTCATTAATTCTACGTATGTATTTCATTAAATTCAAATCTTTTTATCCGACACAAAAAATTTAAATTTTCCTGCAGTATGAATTGTTACAGTGTGAGAAATTTTAAAATTAACATAATCATGATTTCTTGAAATCACTTTCACAATATATCTTGATTGAACAGAACATATTGAAATCATTTTCTTTCCTACATTATAACCAACTAACTAGAAAGTATTGAAGAGCTGACATATATTGTATAATATTAATAAGAAAGATGTCAGCTGTTATTGAGTATGGAATTAAATTATATTACTCATGCATTCAAGTTTTAACAATATTAATCCATTACAATATTTATCCCAATTAATAAATTTTTTCCCCATTTAATATTAGTATATTATGAATATTAATAACATTAATTGAAATGATATATATCTCATTAATAATATTTTTTGTTTTAGTTATCAAAAGTTACACTTGAAGAAAGAATTGTGCAAAGTTGGTTAGAATGGATGTTTTGCAGCCTCTAGAGATGGATATATTGCAAAAAGTAAATTGATTTTAAATTGTTCTTTATTTATATTTATTAATCTTTAATTCTTGCATTTAAATCTTCAGTTTATTTCATATAATAATCAATTAAAGAATAGATATTAGAATTTATAATGTTTGTATAATTTGCAAGAACATGTACAATGAATCATGAATGATAATTTATCATTCATGATTCATTGTATGTTTCTTGAATTATTCTGTTTTGCAGAATGGTTCAAGCTGAAGATAGACAATTATTTATAAAACCATAAGACAAAATGTAAAATAAAATTGTTCAATTGATTGCTTCATTTTGAAAAACATATATTTAAAATTTAATTAATTATTAAATTTTAATTAATTATTAATTAATAGATGGCACCACTCTTTGATTTAATTATTTTTAATAAATATTTAATTATGAGATGGTGCTAAAATTAGTATAAATTATTTCAAATAATTAAAAAATTTCCATTAAGCATATCAAGGGATATAATTTGGCAAAGTAATTAGGTTCATTCATATATTTAAAGTTTCCATCTATCATTTTCATGAAACATAATTAAAGCTGGGCAGATAATAACTGAAAAAAATTTCAAAGCTAGATAAAATATTAGTGAGGGTTTGATAAAAGTGAAACATTTAGAAAAAAAACAAACAAATTATAATGCAGAAAATATCATCTTTTAATAAGAGAAAAATAAGGGAATTATATGAAAAAATGAGCAAAATTCTGTTTGTTAAAACACAATAATATATAATTAAAAATTATATTATTGCCAGGAATCACAGGCCACATATCAAAGTGAAGAATTATTATTTGATACCTTCATTGTGTTATCTGTTCAGTTATCTATGATATGTCAGACTGCAGTTCCAAAACTTATAAAATTACTTTTTTATTTTATTTATCTGTCTATTATGCTTTCTGAAATTGATAGAGAGAAATTTTAAGTGAATATTTCTTGAAATAAAAACAAGTAATCAAATACAATACTTTTCTTTTTACATGTTTGTCCTATTTTGTATAAGGAATCATCTTCCTTCAACTTGTACAATATATTACAAAAAGAGGTATAATAATAAACAATTCAGTTTGTTTGTTTTCTTTAAATCTATTATCTTTATTATTTTACATTAGCAATTTTTTCTGTTATTTTTCTGTTCATGACATCCTCATAAAAAAATACTTAAATATAAAATAGATTTAAAGAAGCATGATACTAGTCACTTGCAGGTATAATACTATATTATATTTAGTATTATACCTTAATTAACTTTGCAATGTTTGAATATCAATCTTTTAAATTGCTTTTATAGATAAAATTTAAAGAATCAATTTAGCTTGTTTCTTTTTTTTTATGAAACATTGCAAAATTTTCAATTTGTCAAAAAGTGCTATGCTTTCAAATTTTATAATTACTCATTTTATTTTATAATTCAATATTTTTATTATTAAATTTTACACATACAATATAGTAAATCTTAATTACAGTACTGTACTATAATATGAATCCTCTATAATTCAAAATTCCCAGTATGAAGAAGACTATTTACAAGTAGTTGAATTTTTATTATTAGTATATAATATAACACATTAATCAAGATTCATTATTAAAATAATATTTTATGTTTGCTGTGAATTTAGATAAATTTACAGTAAAAAACTATATTTTCATAATTTGGAAAAAATAAAAAAGTTCTCTTATTTTTGAAATAAATTATTATACTATCAATACTTTCCTCTTTTGGAAGCATAGTTTTGTTTTTTTTATCCATTTTATTCATTGGGATAATTTCATTTTTCATATTTTATAAAGTTAATCACATTTAATTTTTATTAATTATTAAGATCCATTACATTTAAATTATTTGCTGTTTCATTTTTTTATACTATTCCCTATTTTTATTGATGCAGTTATTTTGATTTTCTTTTGTAACTATTTTTTATTAGAATAATTTTATGATCTCAGAAATCGATAAATAAATGGCAAAATTGTATTGTTTTGGAAAGTTATTGGTAATTGCTTCTTCAATTCAAAGTTATTTCAAACTACTGACACCAGATGCTATATTATCGTAAATTCTCTCTTTCATAAATTATTTCTATTCTATTGTCTATTAACTCTAATAAAGGTAATCAGGTATATTAAACCACTGATAGCAAATTTTAATATTCTGGATTGAATCAGCTCAAATCAAAAACACAACAATAAAAGACTGTTTTTATTGGTCAGCAATACAATCAAAACAGATATGAAATGCAACAATACAACTCACAACCTCACACATGCACAGCATGGACTTTATCAGTTGGAGCTGAATCGTAGCTATGCAGAAATTCTCTAATGAATCTAATAAAATGAATAAAGCATGATATTTTTATTATAAATACAGGCACTCCTTGAGTTACGAACATTGATATTTATGAACATGAAATTTGAAAAACTCTTCAAGAATTTTAAACATTTTGATAGCAAAATGTTCTAACAATCAATATAATGTAAAATTATAGTTATTTAACACATAATGGCAGTATTTCCAGATGGTGGCAATTATACCAAAAACCTCTCAGTTTATAATTGGAACTTTTTATTTAAAGGTATGAAAAATGAGAACCTTCTAATTAGTCTAATTGTGACATATTTATGAAATTATTTCAATACTTTTATTAATTTTGAAGTTAGTTCAGTTTTTTTGGATAAAATAACAGCAGTATCTGAATTGTGAACAGTTCAAATTACAAACAAAATTATGAATTAAGTTTGTAACTCAAAGGTTATGAGTAACCTAAAAACAAAAATGAAAGAATGCCAATCTAATACTAAATATGAGCATAATACCACACAGTGGCATTGCTGCAGTTTGAGTTGCTCAGGGTGGTCTGTCAATTGCTACCATCACTGATTGCCACTCTTCTTTGGGAAATGCATAATGCACGTCAAACCTATTTAGACACAATTTGAAAATTAAGTTCAAGAAAAGATAATTTTATTTCCTTTATTTATAAACTGAAATACAAAATTACAAATGTTATAATCACTCAATCATTCTGTGCTCCATTGCTATAATAACAACTAACAACAGTATTTTATTCAGTCAGATTTGAGACCTTGTATATTTTTCAATGACAGTTATATAATATTCATAATTGTTAACTCACAGAATAATTGATCATTTTACTCTTCTTATTGTTAAAAAAGTATTTCAAAACTTTTTAATACCAAAAATGCCCCTTCAAAAAAAGTGCCAGCTAGGCAGACTGCCTCTCTTCCCTACCCTAGCTATGCCACTGATACTACAGCCTTAACTGCACAGGCATAAGAATATGACTTATAGATAGACTGGAAAGAGGTAACTGTTGTGTGAAGTGGTGAAAGTCAAAAGCGGTGAAGGTTATAGAGATAGCTGAAAGGAATTTAATGGTTGCTTTACTTTAATTACTGCTATCCACCTTATTTTAACTTCTAATATAAATAAAAGCACTTACAGCAATATA
The DNA here is from genome assembly GCA_011317285.2 of Androctonus mauritanicus. Classification (NCBI taxonomy): domain Eukaryota; kingdom Metazoa; phylum Arthropoda; class Arachnida; order Scorpiones; family Buthidae; genus Androctonus; species Androctonus mauritanicus. Next base: position 13,263 of record WUQG02401488.1, on the reverse strand, counting down.
GGAAAAACTTTACAGAAATGAACAAACATTTTTGGCACAGTATGTCATCAGGTTCAATTTTGGTTAGAACTTTCAAATTACAATAGAGTATAAATAAATAAACATCTTAGATTAAATACAATTCAAAATTAAAATTTACATAATGAACGATTATAAAACATTACTAATTAACCTTTTTATGATAATATAATATATAATTAGATACTTATTCATTTCTTCATAATTATTATAATAAGTGCACAGCTTTTCTGTACATGATATATTGTAACTTTTATGATTAAGTTGAGTGAGACTTGAGCACAAGACAAGAAACCTATACATAGGGGTCACCAGCTGAACTGTAAAAGAAAGACTTCAGGAACATGAAAGAGACATAAGAAATGGCAATACTACAACAGTGTTGGCAGCAGAATGCTATGCCTCAAATATAATGATGGACTGTGAAGGAGCAAAAATAATCAAACAAGTGCCAAATATGAAACAAGGATTAATTTTAGAAGAATTAAAAATAGTCAAGAGGAAAAAGCATGAAAATATACTAAACAAAAAACATCAGAAAACTTACCAACATCATAGTATGTAATAGATAAAATGTATTAAAATCCAGAAAAAGTTAGAAATAGCATTATTTTAATAATAAACCACAATGTAACAGAAAATAGAAAATACAGTATAATCATATATAAAAGTTAATAATTTATAAACCTACTTTACTGCGAATAACTTAATTGAAAAAGTTACAATGTATCATGTATGGAAAAGTTGTGCATTAATTATAATAATTATGAAAAAATGTTAAACATCTAACTATATATTATATTATCATGAAAAGATTAATTAGTAATGTTTTATAATTGTTCATTATGTAAATTTTAATTTTGAATTGTATTTAATCTAAGACATTTATTTATTTATGTCCTATTGTAATTTGAAAGTTCTAAACAGAATTGAACCTGATGATGGCATATTGTGCCAAAAATGTTTATTCATTTCTGTATTAAAGTTTTTCCTATACTGCTGTAAATGCTTTTAATTATATTAGGAATTTAATGTATAATGTAATTAATGAAAATGCACCAGGTGAACTCTCCCTAGAATAGAGTTGATCAATTGTGCACCACATATAATCTGAAGTAACCACCTATCACATAGTACAATACAATTGTTCTTAAACATATATATAATCAAAGAATTAAACATACAAAGTAATTTAAAATAAGTTACATAAGATAATACATATAAAAAATATGCAAGGGAAAAAAACCATTGTCCACACTGCCATTTTTCAGGTTTTCCCCAAAAAGAGAACAGAAAAAAGTACAAATATTAAAGTACATACAAATAAAACAAAAAGAAAAAGAATTGTAAAATAAAATCCAAGAAATTACAAACAAGGTAAATTACCTAACAAAACAAAACAATCTAATTAATTACCAATATAAATAACATAAAGATTAAACAAAAAGAGATTCCTGTTGGTAGATAGTTTTTAATAACCGATTTAATTTAATATATGACGGAATTATTTTTATTTCTAATTTTAATGTATTCCATAATTTTATTGATCTATAAATTATAGATTTCTGACCAATAGCGAGATTATATTTGAGAACATTTTTGTTATAACTATACCTAGTAGATAAAATATTTTTGTTATGAAATTGATAAAGAGAATAAAAAAACTTCTAATTTCTGTTCAGTATAGTTATTTTTATAATAAAAATTTATTAAATTTTTCATATATAAAAGCTCAATGGTATTAATATGTTCGTTTACATATATATCTCTAACACTAGTATGGAAATCAATATCATATGCAATTCTAATTTAAGTGTTTTGCAAAACAGTTATTTTCCTCATATTAAAAGATATTGCAGAGCCCCATAAGACTATACCATATTGCAATATGGTACAGTCGTACTATATTGCAATATGATCAGTTTAGATTGTATTTAACCTATATAAAGCCTACGTAAAGTTAAACAAGAAACCCATGACTTTATTCTTCTAAAAGCACCTAGGATACTCACAATTTTTTTCTTAAGAAAATTAACATGATCTGCCCAATTCAATTTTTCATCAAAGTAGATACCAAGATATTTAATTGATCAAACTTGACAAATTAATTGATTATTTAAAGTTTTGTGGAATGTTAACTGTAGTATGTAATTTTATATATGTATGCTGATGATGGCTGGATTATAATCTAAAATAAAAATGTTTCTGCTAGAAAAGGCTAGATATTTAATAAATAGTTTAGTATCATTTATTGCATTATTATTTATATATTAATAATAAAAACGACGACTATTTACAAGCTAGTTTACCAGTATTTACAGCATTTATTTTTTGAATATTATTGTCTTGTGAATTTGACATCTGAAATGTGATGGTACTGTTCACACAATACCTATTATGGCATTAGATTGAATAAGTGTTAATAATTTATCTATAATTTATAATTTTAAATTGCATAGTTGAATAATACTTTATATTATTTATAAGAAAATTAATTTAGCTTCTCAAAATACAATGCTAGATTCACTTTACCCAACTAATTTTATAACATGAATGATACAAGAGCTGAAAATTTTTTGAGATTTATCGACAATGTATTTTATCTATTTCAAATATTCCCGACTATAATAAAAGTGTATTATGATAAAAATAATAATTTTATTAATAAATAAAAATTATGAAATTTGTTGTAATTTATCTTAATGTGGGATTAGTTATTTATTTTTATATTTATATAATAAATTATTTTATCATTAGATATATGTTATTCCTATCAGAAATATTCAATTCTTGAATTTTTTTATATTTTCTTATCATATTATCAATATAAACTGCAAAATTTTATCATTATTAAACTTTATTTTCTGTATTAGTACATCATATCTGAAATCTCAGGTAACATTTATAAGTTAATTGAAAATCTTATATCAGTAGGATATCATATAAAAAATCATAACATCATACATCTGCTCCGACTTATATGACTATGATATTATGAAAGATAAACTGCTTTGGTAATGGTATCTTTATCATCTCACACTTTGTATGTTATGCTATATTTGTATAGAGTTACAAAAAAATATTTAATTTTCAATATTTATATATTATTATAAATTTTCATATAAATCCTGAAATTATAAAGTAATAACTATCCACAGTTACTATTTTTATAATAATTTCCTCCTATTACAATAAAGAAAGTTTTTTTTGTTTGTTTAGCAATGTTGAGTAATTCATATGCTGTAGTCCTTCAATTCAGCATTATCTATTAATAGGAGTAACATATAAATTAAAAAAAATTATTTTTAAAATATAATTTTGCATTTGTTTGAACTTTTATCATTACTATTATTATATTTAATTTTAAAAAAGTTTAAAAAATATATATATATATATGATAACTAATCAAAAAGTATGTCAAAGAATTCAGTATAATATAAAATTTGATAAATAATTCGAATGAAAAATTTATTATTAGTTGAAGGTTTAAATTTATTTTAATATTCACCAATCTATAATTGAAAAAGCGTTAATACAATTATTAATTTTTTTTATTAATATTATAGGTCACACTATTTCTAGTTTCACTGTATCGTCAGAATATTATTATTATTATTGTTGTTGTTATTATTATTATTAAATTTTATTATATAATTTTTTTTGTTTACAAATAGTTTATACTTTCAATTAGAATAATAATTTATAACAATATATTATACACAAAAAAAATTCAAAAATCAAATATCGGAGATAAAAGAAAATTTCATTTATAATAATTTTTTTTTTTTTTAATTAAAATAGTTTAAAGTATTCTTTTTATTGCTATTTTCATAATATTTTAAAATATAAATAAAAGTTAATCACAATATTAAACTTGTAATCTAGAACAGATTTCACAATAATAAAATATCATTGTTAATAAGTTCAAACACATGTTAAGTTCTGTGTATTTTAATTAATAATTTCATTGTAAAATATCTTTTGTTTAATATATTAAGTTCAATAAATGAAACGTTTTCAAAAGTTTTATATAATTTACGAAAATAGAAGTATATATATGATAATAAATATAGAATATTTTTTAATATTTTGAAAACAGTCCGCAAAGAAAACGAAATTAAAATTCGTATAAAGTTCAATTTAAGATTTTTCATCTTCCTATTCTTAAATATAAATACGGTACAATAAACTCAAACTTATGTTTTCTTTTTATGATTATCAGTTTCGAATGTTAATTAAGGACTTACAAAATTAACTTTTGACATTATTTTTTTTTCCGGTTTGTTTATATATCTGAGCATGTTTCACATAGAATAAAAAAAAAAAAACTATATTTCAATATAAATTAATTATAAAATTTATATACTGTATGTTTAAAATTGCCATTCAAGCAATATTTCTTTATTCTTTTAATTTAAAAAAAAATTTAAGATGGTAATTGTTGATAATAAATGTTGTAGATGAAATTTCATAAAAAATTTTAATCAAAGTATTATCACAAATCAAACTAAAACTCTTTAGATAAAACAATTCATCATTAACAACTGTTTAAAAAATAATAATAATATATTTAAAAAGCAGCAATTTCCCAAATGTTGTAATGCATCCTATTAACAAATAACAAAGGAAATTACTAGTATTTTATTTTATTAATACTATGTCATTTAATTTTTCAAGATTTTTAAGATGATTTAGGTCATAGAAAATTTAAAAAAAAATTTTTTTTTTTTTTATATGCAAAAAATTAATTATTGCTTCAAATTTTTTTTTGTTTGTTTGTTTTGAATGATATAGATGAATATTAATTGAAAAAAAAATATATATATAATGAGTTATCATCAAGTATACTGATGGTCATCATATAAAAAAAAAATAATGTGTCAAACAAGTTTTAATTATTTCTTCCCATTTCGAAATCATTACTGGATTGCAGTAAAGATTAATAACATTGCATAGGTACGATAAATAACGATTCGTGTTTAACATTAATTAACAGAAAACCGACTTTTCCTCTTCGTTATTGTCGTTCGAGTTGGAAAATAAAACTTCGATATTTTCCTCAAGAAAGAAAAAAAAAAAAAAAAAATTATAAATCAGTTTCATAAGAGCGAGTCACGAGCATGCGCACTTACTTCAATTGCTGAGTCATTCTTCAGTCTTCGTGTCGGAGCTATAGCGAGTGATTGTGTTTTTTCTTTTATCTCGGTATCGGTTTAGATTACAAATTAAATCTTCTGTATACCGATAATTAAAAGCAACCAACTTGTATAATCTGTGGGTGAAGTAATTTAGAACTGCTGCCTGCGCGAAATTAGTCGAAATGTTAAACTCGTAGGGGAAAAAAAAAAAAAAAAATAGGATCGGAGCCAAACTATGAAGAGATTTGGTTCGTTCAACTTGGACTAGGTACATGAAGAGACGTAAATTGCGTCTTTAAAGACAAGTTACGACCTTGAGGATCATTCTTTGTTTCAGTCAGTCCGTTTGATGTGCGTCGAATGCGGTAGGTGATCTTTAAATCGATTGGTAACAGTGTGTATTCAATTGTGTTTCTCTCTCTCTCTCTCTTTATACCTACATTTCTAACCTGTTAACTATCTTAACTTGAACTATAAGTTAAATAAGTGAAGCTGTTTTCATTGTTTTATAAATATAGCTTGTACTATTTATTATCCTTGACATATTTAGGTCTTTATACCTGATGTAACTGCATAAAGAACGAGAATTATCGGCTTTAGCAGGTGATGAACATTATCCAGTAGTTTGATGCGTGCAAATCGTTGGAAGAAATTCGAATTTGGATCTTAGTTTGTGAAAAAAAACGGAGGGAATTTGCATTCTGCCATGGTTTTAATAATGAAACTGTGATCTAAGGTAAGCTCTGGATGAATAATTTTCATTGCAGAGCTGGATTATTATTTTATTTTTTTTTATTTGAGTTAAAACTGGAAATTACATCATTGAACTAAAATTCATTTGTATCAGTATAAAAAAATGTTTAGATACAAGAAGATAATAAACTCAGACTTGCTCCAGCTGGCTCTGATAGTCAGTCTGTTGCGGTTAGATCTGGACATGTATCTGGATGGACGTTGGGAGAACCGATTTGAGGCACCCGACGTCTTCTTGGGGACAAATCTGGCATATTCTCCTACTCAGTATCATCATCTTCACCATTCTTATGATGGTTATGTGCATCCTAAGAGTATTGACTCTATGTATGACAGGTTTTCGATATTTGCAGAGTTAAATTCTCTGGGAAGATACGACAGATTTCCGTCTTGGTCAAATGATATATTTGCGTATTTAGTTGATCAGGAACAAGTGCAAAATTCTCAGCAATCTCTTCCAAATGGTTCTGCCGACTCTCCTGAAAGTGCAAATGTTCGTAATGAAGAACAAGAGATTACCAGGAATGAAGCAGTTGAAAGTGAATCAAATACTGAATCTCACATAGATTCACAATTTATGACATCTTCTAATTCAGAACTTAGTTTTGAGGTATTTCCGATTTTTTAATATTTTTTTTTAATATAAATTTATTGTAATAATCAGTTTTACAAATTTATTATTAAAAATAGCTTAATTGTTTTAATACATACAAAAAAGAGATGATAAAGATTATTTTTAATTTTTATTGCATTAACGAAATATAATTTGTTTATCTTTAAAAGTTGTTCAACTTGTAAACATTATAAAGAATGGTTGTTTGTACACAGTGCTATTTTGGAGATAAAATGACCCAGTATTTTTTCTTTTGGCACATGATCATTTTACTGACATATAGTTAAAAATTTATCATTTTTGTTAAAATATTCTAACTTTTCATATACAAAGAATTATTTTTTTAAAATATTATAAGTAAAAGTGAAAAATTAGTTGTCTGTTAGTATATAAAATTCATAATATGGTTCCATACTTAGTAACTATATGGAACCATATCAAAGTAAATTTCATCCAGGAAATTTTAATAAATTATTTTTCCAGTTTGGACTAAAGCTTATCTTTTTACATATACAGTAATTCATGATATATAGAATATTTTCTTTATCTTACAATATATTTTATTTTATAAAAATCTTATTTTGAGTCAAGTTAGTTTATTTTTTCCCTAATGTAAATTAAAATCATTTTTGCTCTAAATCTCTTCAAAGGAAACATGATGAATAATAAATATATCTGTGCTTCTATGAATGTATGACCTCTCTGATTAAAGATTTTTCTTCCAAATTTGGCACAAAATCAATTTTTATAGGCGGATGCACTTCAGAGATTTTCAAATACCACATCAAGGGATTATAATACTTGCTGCCATACCGGTTTTTCTAAAGGAAAACTATAAATATATTTAATTTCTTGATAAAATTTGGTTGCATTTAATGTAGAATATATAAATAAAAGATGATCTCCCATGTAGATTAAAATGAGAACGATCAATTTACCTATTAACCTCTTTCATTAGAAATTTTTTTTTTCAGATCACTAATTTTGGTTGAACTCAATATAATTAAACCTCATTTCAATTGTGTAGTAAGGCTAAGAAACAATTTATCATATTGAGCAATCATAGAATATATAGAGAGATAGATTTTTGAAAAATTTCCTGTTTTTTTCTTATTAAAAAAAAAAAATATTTTAGATCTAAAGATTAGATTTGTGATATCTGAAAATTGTCTTTTTTTACTGAATTACTATAGTTATATAGGATATTTTAGGTCAGTTGAAGAAATTATCCATTTTTATGGTAGTAGAGAATAGTTTGAAATAAGATAAACTGAGTTCGGAAATAAATTTCAATGATAAATAGACTTTAAAAAAATAAAAAGATTTATTTTCTAATTGTACTTAAAAACTGAAAAATAACAATATCAGATGAATAAATCAAAAATTTAATGTGAAAATCAGGAAAACATTTTTGAGTTAATTCAATAATTGGATTGGTTAAGAAATGCTTGCTGAAGTTTTCAGCTAGCTATGATGAAATTTTCTATTGATTACTGTAATTATTTCTTTAAAATTTTCATGTTCTTTATCTATATCATATAATTTCAAAAATCATCAAAATAATCTTATTATTTTGATGTTTTTATAATTTATTAATAAAAACATCAAAATTAATTAAATAAAATTAGAAATCTAATAAAAATTATATATTATATTGAATTTTATTTAAATTTAATTCATTCAACTTTAAATTGTTCAAAAAATCATCGCAATTTAAGTAATATTTCCTAGAAAAAACAATAGGCCTATTAGATGGAATGATAGTTCATTTTAATTATCAAAAGCAAAGTTAACCTGAAATAATATTGGATGTAGGCCAAAATAACAATAATAAAATTATTCAAGCATTATTATGATAAATAATCATTTCATATTTAAAGCATAAAATAAGTTTCAAAACTGTGTTCATTCATTTATATAATTAGTAAACTATATTAGAAATTCATTACATTATTTCTAACATGAATAACATTTAACAGAATCATAAAACTCTTGCACTAATATTTAATTGTATAGACATCTTAACGAAATACTAGATAATTTATTATCTAAATTATCTAGAATTTCATTATTAATAAATGCATTATACTTTGCCAATATATCTCCTAACCAATAGAGCGCTACATGATGTTTAATGTTACCATAGCGATGTTATTTTTCGTTATTTAAAAAGTATTCTATGTTCTATTAGCAGTTATATGAATCTGTAAACCTGATGATGGCCGCTAATGTGACCGAAAATGTTCGTAATTAGTAATAAAAGACGTATAACTACTGCTGAGGAGTGCTGCATTGTCGTTTTTTAGTACTTTAAGTTAATAGTAAAGCAGTTGAAAGAAAGACATGAGACTTCTTAATTTAGTAAATATATAACATACTAGATATATAAATCTCAGTTCTTATAAAAAAAAAATTATGGAAACTAATTTGATTAAATTTGCAAATTTAGTTCAGTAAACACCTGAATATCTAGGGATTAGATTATCTAAGTTGTAAATTAATTTGAGTTAATCTGCAACCCAGAAATGTCTAATTATATATATTATATATTTGATGTTATATCTAATAGATTTTTAACATCCCAGATTTGTTTGTTTATTATCTATTGCATAATTTGAAATTGAAATTACAAATATTGCAATAATTTCTTGCTTCTTTTTCAATAAATAATAAACATTTGAATGAATGTATGCAGTTTATTTATTTTTGAGTATTTGAGGATTATCCATAAAATTTGATATCTGGCAGAATTAATTTTCTGATTGTTCCAGTTAATCAGGAGTCTACTATATTTACAAATATTTTAAATGTTTATTGGAGAAAAGTAAAACTAAAATTAAAAAAAAACTTAAGTTCTCTGACTCATAATTCTTTGATTGAAGAAATTGAAGAAAAATTCCAGTTTTATAGAAATTTTGATCTATATTTCTAAGTTCTGTTGGAAATGGAAAATAATTATTAAATTTTAATGAATTTCAATGAAAGGATATATATTCATGATAGTTTTGAAGTTCAGATTCTTGCACTAGAATTTGACAAAACATTTTTGAAAAATGAAGTAAATAATTTCTAATTTTGATCATTTGTTAGTAAATAAAAGAAAAAACCTATTACAGGTATCCCTTCTATAACACAGCTTACAACATGGTTTTGCTCTAACATGAAAATTGTGGAAACTGTCATATAACACAGTACTTATATAACACAGTTTTTATTTAACACATTTCAAAAATTATGTTTATTCTCCTACAATACAAATCATTTTCATTAATTTTTGGAAATCCATACTAGGGATACACAACACACACAAAATCCAATCATTGAGAAATACTTTGCTGAAATTAGTCATTAATGAAATTTCATTGTTTTGCTATGAGAGGGGATATATAATCTATTTTTGATTTCGATTTGAAATTGAGTTGATTGGCAACCATTGAGTATTTTGTTTTTCAAACATTCAGTTCTTGGATAAAAAATAAGTTTTTATTCTTTAATAGAGGAAGGTGAAAAAGAAGTAAAACTTTTTAATTCATAAATTTTTTTTAGGGTATATGTAAGGAATGATTGTTTTCTAGCAAGTGGTAGAGGGTTAGATTACAAATTTTGTAAAGAGAACAGAAGATACGCAAATTTTAAATGCATAAAATAGTTCAGAAAATGAAGTTGATATTGTTAAAGAAAAAAGTTCTTGCTTTAACAAAACAGTGGGATATAATTATGAAATGAATGTTATATAGGCTGTATACTTTTTCTTTCCTTTTGTTTTACCTATATTGTGTTTTTTTAGTCTTACATATATACTTTTTCTTTCTTTATGTTTTGTATTATTAATATTCTTAATAAAAATGAAGCTTCTTATGTGGAATTAAAGAAATTTATTCGTTTTTAATTGGTTTTGGAACATAATTTATCTTTTTTGTATTGGCTCCAGGTCTCATATAATACCGTTTCACACAACACTATTTTTTTCAGGAACTTATCTACCATATTATAGGAGAGATACATGTATTTTAAAATTTATAATATACAGTTTATTTATTGTAGTTGATAAATTATTTTAAAAATACAAAATATCTAAAATCCATTTACAAATAGTGTTTGATTTATGATAAGTTATGGTTTCAAATCTGGAACAGTTGTAAGTCATAAATGTCCAAAATTTATGAATGTTTACTAGGCCACTACAGATTATTTTAGTAAAATAACCTAGGCCACTATAGATTATCTTAGTAAATAATAATAAAATATCTTAGCAAGTACAAAACTACAAGAACCAGACTCAAAAACGAATTCTTTCCATATGTCAGATCATTAGATCAGGGACTCAAACCTGTGGAATTGCATTGATCAACCACAGAATTTATAGATTACATTGCTATTATAAACAGTAGTAGTTGCAAGTTAAGGACTATATGTAGTTCGTTATTAAAATATACTGAAAAATATATGAAAATACTATATATAAAAACTATTTTCATATAAGTTACTGAAACTATCATTTAATAATAATGAACGTCGTAAAAGTTAATATTAGCTTTTACGACGTTCATTCGTACATAAACACTTTTGATGTACATACAATTAAATATAAATTAAATCTCTAGTAAGTTGCTAATATTTGATTTATCTGATTACTTGTAAATCATTATATATAGATAAATTTTACTAGATTTAGATTTCATTGCATGATGGCAGAGATTGAAAGATTCATTCAGTAATTTGGTTTAGAAACATTTCATATATTATTTTGTATTTGTTAGAAATCTAATAAGCCACAAAATTCATTATATTATTCCTGAATAGTGTTATTTAAAAGTTATTTACCAGTGTAATGGAAAATTTTATGCAGAACACACACTTATAAAGAAATTCAGAAATAATACTCTAAATTTATTGTTTGATAACAAATTTATATAGTATTAAAAATATCATGTACACCAAATTGACAACTAGATCTCAAATTAGGATAAAGCAAAATCTAAACTAGCTTATAGGACCTTAGAATAAAATTATAGATGCAGGATTGCTTTCGGGCTGGACTGCACCTCTTCAGCTGCACAGAGAAAGTTCTTTCTCTGTGCAGCTGAAGAGGGGCAGTCCAGCCTGAACAAAGCGGTTCTGCATCTATAATTTTATTCTAAGGTCCTATAAGCTAGTTTAGATTTTGTTTTATCCTAAAATGTCATGTAGAATATAGTAAATAAATATGTCTTAATATTAAACAATAAGAATTCTCAGTAAGGATATTTTGTTTTTATGTTATTGATATATTGTTGTGTTGTTAATTATTATTTTGTCTAATAGGGAAAAAGCTGAAGAGTATGAATTAAATAGTAATGCCATACTATTTAATCAACAAATGTCAATATAATATATAATTAATTAATTATTATTATTATTTATATTTATTAATAATAATAATTAACTAATTATTATATTGTATTTAATAAAAGGATTAGTGCAATATTTCTCAATTATGTTGCAACCATAAGTGAATCTGGAATAATTTAGAGGAGTCATGAATTAAATTTTATTATTATTATTATTATTATTTTTTTATTTATTAATTTTACTTATGGGGATAATTCAAATTTATCATTTTAAGAGATTGTTTTATTCACTAAAATGATAAACTTTGCATATATAGTAATTATATAATCAGAAAACTCGAGAAAAATTTCCAAATCTATAACTACTTTAGATCCTCTTATGAACAGCCTTATAGGAGGAATGGAAGCTTAATAATGCTGGATTATCTGCTACTTCCAAATTATGTATAACTTATAATCAACAAAGTTGCCAAAACTTTAACACAATACTATATAAATAACACCAATTCATTCACTTGAAACATAGATATAATTTATATTGTAATGAATATAAATAAACAATAAAGAAAACAAAGCTGTTAATTTTTAAATATTCCAATTGCAGATGTATGTATTCAGAACCAATAAATTTTGTCCATTATTTCCAAAATTCATAGATATGAGATATGTTCATAAGAGGATTTATAGTTATATATAATTATATATAATATATTAAAATATATATATTCAGACTGACTAGACTTAATATCCTAAAAGAATATGTACAAATTAAAAAGTTTTTTCAAATATAGTTTACTAATATGTATGGTATATAAATTTTTTAAATAATTGAAATGATCGTTGATTTGTTTTATATTTAGTTATGAATGTTCTCAATGAACATTTTAAATTGTATATATAATTAAAAAAAAAAGAACATCAGATTTCCTCCTGTAAATCTTAACCAACCCGGTTTCTTTAATATACATCACTAAAAAAATCAATAAAATTGATTTTTATTGATTATTGAACTATCCAGGCAAAATCAGTTTTAAACATTTAATTATAACTTTTTTGCCTACTTTTATGTAATTGTACCATCTTCAGCTTTTATGTAAATTTATTATTATAAAATATATATTGACCAAAAAAAGCATGAAAATCATTATATATCATCTTTTTTATTTGAAAATCAATTCTTATCTCTATTCATAGATGGTTTTTTTCATTTGATTTTAAAATTAAAAATCGTATTATACAATTAATACTGTAATTATTTTCTTTTCATAAGTCATTATCTTTTATTAAATCAAGAACATTTGACAAATAAATTTTTCTCCTTTATATATTATAAGAAATTGGTAAACACTTTGCTTTAACTAGATAACTTTCAAAACTCAAGCACTACAGCAAAGATAATAAATTTTAATAT
>WUQG02401477.1:0-17513 GCA_011317285.2 Androctonus mauritanicus | reverse complement strand
AGTTAGAGCGAAACTGTGTTGTAGGAGGGATATCTGTATTATAAAATAATTATCAATTTTAATTTAAATTGATTTAAATAAAATACATAATAATGTTCAAATTATTGTTATTACAAATATAGGATTGTATATCATTCTGTAATGTATAAAACATGAAATGATGGAATGATACTTATCTAAAATTGGAATGCCATAAACCAATTTGATATTCATGTTTGTTATATTTATCAAACATTTCAATATTTTTTCTTAAATTTTTTCATAAGCAATATTTTGTAAAGAACTTTCCAAAGTGTTCTCTTCTGATAACAAATCACCTAAATCCAACTAGCATAAATTTGCATTACTGTTTATAGGTATGAATTGTATACAAGTGAGTGAAAAAGTTTTGTCACACAATCTATTCACATATATATATATCGAACAAATACTTAAGTTGTATCAAGGATATTGCATGTCACCAAAAATGGCTTTTATTGCAATAAAATATATTGTTATTATATTGACTTTCAAGCAGTTCAATTTGTTTATACTTTGATGGTATATTGAATGATTCAAATAAAGTAACATGAGGAAAAAGTTCAATTTAGGAAGTTATGTAATTCTTACTACAGAATTCGCATTTTATATGAAAAAAAAATTAAATCTTAGTCTATAAGTCAACATTGTATCTTACTGATTCAAATGTAAAATATATTACAGTTTAGTAACAAAAAAAAAAAAGGTTGAGAAATGAATAAAGGCATATGCACTGATACAAAATATTGTATTTTTGGCAATATTTAAGTCATTTTCAGTTTGAGAATTAACGACGATATTAATTTAATCGTTGTTCTTATTGAAAAAAAAAATATATATATATGAATTATCTAACTGTATCAAGTTACTGCTTCTTTGTACGGTAGAATTCCTGTAATCCGGCAACATGTTAGTGCCGGATTAGCGAATGTATCGGACTATCGAAGTTTGATGTAGAACACTGTAATCAATACGAATACACATTTCATAATTTATACATACTTGATGTTTGAAATATATTATTTTATATGGTTATTTAAAATAATTTGTTATTGGCTAAACGAATATAAAACAGAGAATTGGCATTCGGAGTTTCAAAATGGCGTATCGGATTAGAACAACCAAAACTTTTTCAATTACAGATATCGATTATCGAATTTCCGGATTATTGGAAATCTATAAATGTTTACTGATAATTAATCGATTCTATATTTTATTAAAGTATTAAATACGTAGAATAATTGTTGTAAATGTGCTATAATATACATTACTTGTTTTCTAATAAAGTTTAAAATCAATAATAAATATGCAAGTTACGGAGAAAAGTTCATAATTAAAATACAAATTGAAAATAAAACATATTGCAGAATTTTTATACAAAATTATTATTCTACAATTTTGCATCTAAATTCAATTTTTATTGCATCGAAATCCTAATTTTCTACTTTTGAAACATGCCATTACAATATAAATGCTCTGGGCAGAAAGAGCAATCACTGTATTAATACTTATTCTTTCTTCCACTGACTTCATTTTTTTTTTTTTCGCTAAATTAATTTATTATTTTCAACTGTTCAATTCTTATAAACAATTCAGAATGTGTGCTATTTTTTTCTTAACACACTAAAATATTTTTCTTCGATATGGAAAAATCACAAATTTAAATTTTTATTTTTCTATACGGTAACCTATTAACAGGAAAAAAAAAAAAAAAGGAAAGAAGCAAACGTTTCTTCAAAACAAAAAGTTATGGCCAATTTTTGTTATATTATTTGATTTATTTTGAGAAACTTTGTTGGAAACTATAAGCCACCTCAAGGATTTTAATTCGCGTTTCATATATTTTTTTTTAAGTACAGAAAAAATAAATAAACAAAAACGCAATTTGCAAACTAAAAGAGAGATATTATTAGTTGCAGAATAACTGGTATTGGGAAGATTAGTTTTCTCATTCTGATCGATTTATTCAGGAAAAGAAAAAAAGAGGAAGAGAAGTATTTTTACCTAACCTTAAAGCAAAAACTTCTGGACCACATTGAATTTCTCATGCCAAAGGCTATACAAAGCTGCCGAGCAATTGTATAAAGTAATTTATTGCAGCAAATAACTTGTCGAACGTCTTCTACCGGTTAATATTCGATTGGAAATTTAATTGATCGAACGCGCTTCATTGAATTTTTAAAGCTGTTTAACTTGATAAAAAAACAATCAAAGAATAAGTTTTTCATCTCGCTGGAACGACTTTTATGATTAATTACATTTTTAATTATCATTGGCCATACAAATATTACCTTGCTACTGTGAAACGAAGTTTAGGGCATTGCAAAAATTCTAAAAGTGCTCTAAATATTATTTATATGGCTACATATTTTATGTTTCGTGTCTAATACATAACATTGAATGTGTACAATATTTGTGAGTTCGCATTATTCTCACTCTGCTTGTATAAACAGAACTCTGCAATATATTGGATATTGCTGTAAGAATGTTCCTGCTGTTTTCGTATCATCTACTTTTCGTATCCTAAGGTTATGCTTCTAACTATCATTTTATCAGGTAAATTTATCACTAAACTTTTTCTATAAGTGACAAAAATTTGCGATCGATGAAACTTAAACTTCACTTTTATAGAGCGATTCACATTTAAATAGATAAGCGTGGCATAGAGTTTGAATAATGTTTGAATATAACTTCTAAAACATTTCTGTACGGGTTACTTATGAGTTAAGCACAGTTTCTTGATCAATATCATAAAGAAAAAGTTTAATTACGGTACACTGAATGGATCCAAACAAAAACTCCATGAACTGAAGAAAATATAGAACATTGCCGTTTTATCATCTTAAAAGATCTTTTCTTGGATTTAGAGAACAATCTATTTTTTCTAATACAAAGTTTGTCTGTTTGTCTCATGAGAATGGTTCGATATGTGATTAGAATTGTTCCAATACTTTGGCGATCAGCAATAAAGAAAAATCAGATTGCATTCTTTCAATTGAGGTGTTTCCACGTTTCTATCTGTTTAAGAAAAGAGACACGTCGTTCAAGTATTCCCTATTTTTTTTTTTCCAAACAACAAAAATGCCTGATGGCACAGGATTCGAAGTTGCAAGCCTGGTTTGATTGCTTTTTTAACTGCACACCATAAACTTAGCCTATTTAATATTACATCGAGATATTTGTGATCCTTTTATAGCAAAAATTCTATTATTTACTATAAATAATGTTGATAGTAAGTATTTTAATCGTTGCACAGATTTTAGTTACTTATGTCCTATTGGAGGTCATAATTTTAGCGTTTATTCTAGATCAACTTATGCTGCATACATGATGAAGATTTGATAACAGAGATGATAGTTTTTATTGGAAAAATAGGAAGAAACCTTATAGACAGACTAGATGAACATAAACAGGATATCTGAGCTTAAGAGAGAATCAACTGCATTGACTACTAAATCCCCAAAGCGATGAGGATAGCTTTATGATTCCTAATAAAATGATTCGTAGTGTGTGTATATATATATAGGCCTATATATATACATACATATATATACTGTATATATATAGATATAGATATATCTTTTTAAAAATTTTATCAAATTTTTATTTATAGAATTATTAATTTCGAATATAGAATTTAAATATTTCTGTATATCTTTTCAAGCAAAATATTTCCAGTAAAAATTGTGGTTTTAGATTGTATAGAATTAGCACTTTCATAAAGAATTACACTTGATATACAGTAATTTTTGTTTTACGAGGCAAATTTATATACGATTCTCGAGTGTTCAATCTTATGATGCTTTTATCTTTATTATTTTGTCTCATTGGGTGAAACTAGGTGGTATATGGCTACTCTAGAAAAGTGGAAGAGTAAGTCAGATTTAACACAAAATCGATCTCAATAATTTGCAGCCTTTGTCAATGTTCCAATTTTCTTGTAATGCATCCATTCGTTTTTAATGCTTGGTAGATTCGCTTCATCCATCCGATATGCTACATAACTTTCGTTAAAATGATATGATCGAGTTCAGTTTGCAGAATAGGTCACCAGTAATCTAAGAATTTAGTGCATTACATTATACTGTAGTTTAATATTAGATATGTGTCCGATACCGATCGCATCTCGCAGATGTTTATGATAGATAACTTTCGTAACAATATTATCCGACCAAACTAAAATTTTATATTCATGTGGTTACAACAATACGAAGCTTCAAGATTCGGGACCTGTCGATCAACGTATAACCTTCAACTATGAGATTTTTTTTGTAAGTTAACATAAATGTATCATTAAATAATTTAATATTGATGTGTGCAAAATTTTACGCAATAAAGTTTTATTTTAGAACCCGAATGATTATTTCTGTTTGAGATTTAAAATGCTATGATTCTCTGTTTATTTTAATAATATAATAATAATAATAATAAAAGAATATAAAATTTTCCCATATTTTTCTTATTAACATTTATGATATTTGAATGCAGTTACACGTCTGTAAATATTATAAGCTATGAAATTTATTGAACTTTTTTATTATTGAACAGATATTCATCAGCTAACATGAAAAAATTTTAATTAAATTAATATAGATTATATAATAATAATGAAAACTATTCCTCTATGTAAAAGATTTAGAAATCTAGTCATATAATTAATATAACAAGACTTTTTTATGATGGAAATATTTCTTAAGTACTCTTTTATGCATGAAAACAGTTTTATTTCTGTACTTATGTGCTTTTAATTTATTATTCTTAATGGAATAATAAATTATATTAAAAAAAATTATGTTATGCATAATATTTATCGGTATTAGCTTACATATAAAATAGTAGATCACTTCTACATTTATTCATTATTAATTAATAATGCTTCCAGTTTTCTGTATGCAAGGAGATTCTAAAAGAGATTGTTTAATGAATAGTTATTTATATTGTGAAAATAATATATTAGTATTTTTCCAAGAATTTTTTTTGATCAGTAAGAATCAAATAAAAGAAATTTTTCAAGATTAAACGAATTCCACTTTCAGTCTACTCTCTGTGGACTTTTATTAATAACTTTAGAAGCGATTGCTAGAGGGGAGTTAGAATCTACTATTGAAGATGGTTTCGAAGCCACAAATTTTAATTCCTTACTTAAATCATTTTAAAAATGTTAATACTGTATTTGGAATTTCTAAAATCCCTAATAACTTTTAAATAAATTTGCAAACTTTTATGAGATAAAAGCACAGTTATTAATGCCATTAAAGTGAACTCGATTCCATTATTTTAATCTGGCATCATCAATGGCGGATATGTAAAGAAAATAAGCGAATTAGTCTCTTTTTTTTTTTCCTACAGAAATATTTAATGATTTCGATGCTGTCCAGTGACGCTCTGTTGTGGTGAAAAGTGCCTTTTCCCAGCTTTAGATAAATTCTGGTTAAAGTACAGGTGATCCTGTCTTGTCCGAAGGTTAATTCACTGGTAAATGATACATTAAAAAAAGAAAAAAACACAAAATAAATAAAATGCAGAAAGAAAACATAAAAGGAATGAAAAGATTTTCCAAATCAGAATTATAAAACTCAAAGGCTTATAGGATATAGAATGACGTGGAGATATATTTAAAGTAATTTATTCTATTCTAATTATATTGAATATCTTTACAACCGCTACTAAGCCACTCATGTTGCTATGAAACAATCTGAATTCAAGATTAAATTTAACTATTCAATTAAAAACAGAAACTTCGAGAAACTAAACATTTCTTCAAATTAAACAGTGAAAATATCATATAGGTTCTATCGAATATTTTTAGCTTTTTTTAAATTATTTTTAGCATTTTACTGCGAACATTGTTTTATAGAATTCGCGCTGTATATCGCATAATTTCTACCGCAATTTCGCGAAAATCGTTATCTGGAAAATAACATAGTTTAGGCAGTAAAAAAACTTACTTTTTTAGTAGCTAAAATAAATTATTACTGTTAGTTTTTTTTTTTTGTTATCAAATTATATTTTATGTTTATTAGCATATCTTCAACAAAAACAATGAAAATTTAGAATACGTCGAAACTATAAATTATTTAGTAACATAGTACAGTATATTCAAGGAAAAACTAAAAATAGAGCAATAGACACCATACAAATTCCAAGAACTTTTAAATATTTACTGCTTATTTTAGTAGTATTAAAAAAATAATAATAATGATTGATCTTTATACAAGAGATTACTTAATAATAAATATTTTCTTACAAACTTCAAATTATGTCGAAAAATATTGGCCATTATAGTCATTAATATGATTATACAATATTTTCATTTAATTAATAGTTTCAGCTTTTCTTTTTAAGCATCGTTCTTTGTATTTTTTTTATTAGTATCATGAGTTTTGTTTAATAAATCTCACGAGAGTAGTTATTTCGATTTAAAAAATTAACATCGGTAAATCATTTCTTGATTTAGTATATCGTAAAGTCTCTGCATATTTTTCAGCTAGGTACTGGAAAAACATAAAATAAGGAAATTTACTACCAAAAATCGGTACTATCGTTCAAATACAACCTGTTTACTAATTAAAAAAAAGAAAAAAGTTGAAACGTGCTTAACTTTAGATACCGTAAAACAGTTTCTCCATCTTGCTTTTTGCACTATCTAACGGATAAAATTGGAAACTGAAAAAAATTATTTAAAATTTTTCCGTTTCAAAACTGTTATTATAAGGGAACAATATAATATTATAAAAAAATTAATTAAAATAATAAAAATATAATGGTTAATTCTTTTCATAAATACTAAAGGTTTACTATTCGAACTGAAAATTTTCTGTTCGCTGAAAAATTTCTGCGCGTACAGAAAATATTTATCGTATATTCATTAACGATATTTTCGAATGATCAAAATATTTTCAGTTCAAATTTAAATTCGTGACGAATCGAACAAATCATAAATTATTTCTTATTTTAACTTAACAAAGTAAAACTGATTTATTAATTAGATTGTAAACTTAATTTTAATTTATTTATATAAGTTAGTAAACGGCCGAATATTTACAGAGTAGCGTAATTTTGAATTTTCGGTTATAAACCGTAGTCATAAATTACAAAAATTCTTTTTCTAAAAATTAAATATCTAAACCCTCTCCTCCGTAAATAAACAAATTTCATTTACTGTATGTGCAAACTCGTAAATTCTAATTATACAAAAATGGGATACATATTTCGTATTTTCAAACCCGAAAAGTGTCAAATGAAGCTTTTAGGAATGTTAGCTAATTAAAAACATTTCCTACTAAACGTTTTTAATGATTATGGCGAATTTTTGAAAACTAAGATAAACTCATTACTTTGCGCTAGTAAAAATATTAAAAATAGCTGGAACTCAAAAAAAAAAAAAAATAAAAATAAAAAAACTCTGTATTCGATAAAGAAAGATATATCTTCTTTGACTAAACATGGCGGCGGCTTTAAAGTAACGTTATTATTTGCTCAATAGTTTTGACAAGTGTATAAAATATGAGTACAATACATCTTTTTAGCGGCTGGTGTTTTCTTATGGAAGGATTTTTGCAACGTATAGTTGAGTAAGGCAATTCCAATAACTTTTCTCTGAAACTCCAATGACAGATACGAAGACAACCGTGTCCCATGCCAAACACGTCGTCTTCTATAATCTCTGGTGGGTTGACCGGAAGCCACCAGACTAGATTAGAAAGAAGAAAGGAATATGATGGTTCCAAAGCAAGAACTATCGAATACCACCGAAAAGGATTTCCTTGTAAATCTGGACAGATTACTGTCAGCTTGACGCGAAAAATTGACCTCCAGTCTTGATGCACCATTAGCTCTGAATAATATAATCCTTTCCTCGAAAAATTCAATTTTTCATTCGATATAAAGCATTACGTGATTCGATAAACATCTCTTTGTCAATTTAAATCTTCTTCTTCCATAGTTTAACGTTGGCCAGAATAAAATTTTGTGCGGACAAAGCGAATAATTAAACTGATTTTTTACTCGAACCACTCGAAATATTAACATTATAAGGTACACTACATACAAAATAATCTTTTTTTAACGTTTAAATAATTCTGTATAAAATCAAATCGCAAATCATACAAGCGTATAAATTGCAGCAAAGATATTCTTATATGCCCAGAGGCTTCTAACCGGGCTTGTTAATTAAATTGTTTTAAATATCAGAACTACAGAAATTTGCCAACTTATTTAATTAGCATTGAAGAGAGATAATTCTCCTATCATTTAAATATGTTAAAATAATTAAATTTTCAAAAGACTCTATCATAATATCGCCATTTTTAAAAATTAATCGAAGATATCGTATGTATCGATTACTTTTGTTTCGATTAACTTTAAGTGTAATTAGTCATTTGTGTTATATATATATATATATATATATAGGCAGGAATAATTCACGAAATTTTGGAATTTAAATGAGTTGAACGAGTAATATTAAAATTATTAAATTTTCATATCAATTTTTTGGGATTGTAATTTGAATATTTTATTTTAATTATTAAAAATGCTTTTCTGAAATTCTTAAATTCGTTTATATACATATATATATATATTATTTTAAATGTTTGCAACAAAACAATTTTTACTGTTATGGTCTCTCGAGGCAAAATAATTTTACCTCCAAGTTAATAATTCATTCTTCTGACAACGGATTTTTAATCATTCGAAGATGAAAAATAAAAAATAAAAAAATAAAAAAAAACACAATAAGAGAAAAGATCCAGTTTTTATTTTACGTATAATTGCTCTAATTTAAGTAAAAAAACTTCTTCCGTTTCTTTATTATTTAGAGTTTACTGCAGTAGATGCATTATTCATAAAGCAGTCATCTAATTTTTTTCCCCCTCTTTTTCATCTTTTGTTTTTTTTACATTAATCTCCGAGTTAAAATAATGAATTTTATAATAGAAACGATTCTTATTTATTCCGTTTGTATCGTAATATCTGAAAAAATATATATATATTAAAAAAATACCATAAAGCTATTCTGTATTAACGAGTATCAACATGTAGATGCTGCTACTGTAGTTAAGTCCACGTCTTTCTAGATCGATAGATTGAAGTTTTGCGCTCTTACCAGTAAAATTAAATCATTTTAAAAAAAGAAATTCTTCCCGAAATTTGAATAATGGTTCTTTAAATTCTTAACTCTTATGCGGTTTTTAACTAGAAAATTTTTCGCGTCATTTTTAAAAGGAACGTCTCTAGTGTATGTGTGTATGTGTGTGCATCTCTTTATTGAAGAATTAAACGTGTTTTCGGTTATCGATATACCAATATTGATATTTGTCGAATGACGTTGCTACTAAAATTCCTTTAATGCTTATAATTTAATGACAATAATTGTTGTATAAAGCCACAGACTAAGAATTAAAAAAATAAAATAAAAATTCGGTATAAATGGAATCAATATTTCGGAATAAGTAGAATCCTCTGGGAAGTAGTAGAACCCATTACTATCAATATCTTAAAACGATAATTCTTCGCTCCAGGAGAAAATCATTATTCTGCATCTTTGAACCAGATGCAATTGTCGTGCTTTTATAGATCTGTAGTAATTAATGACGGAATAAAATAATAAGTGGTATCGGAAATTGCACCAAATTTTTGCCTTATAAAAGGTATAAATTTTTAAAAGGAGGAATGGTTTTTCGTTTGTTTATTATAGCTTGAGAAAATTGTCAGAAACGTGTCGCAATTAGTTAAGATAGATGGCTAAAAATATTTTCTTTTAGTAATGGCGGTGACTAAAAGTATTACAATCACTTATCCATTAGCAACTCTTACATCGATAAAAATTCAAAATTTGCATTAGGTTCAATGTGATCAGCTATTTATTCAGTAATTCCAAACCACTTTGCTACACAAAGGAGGTGATGTAAGAGATAAACAGTGTAAGGTTTAAAACAAATTGTCGACAGGAAGAACAAGAGTAAAGAGGATACATATATATATTTTTTTTTCCGACAATTTTTTCTGTTTATATAAAGAAAAAAAAATATAACTTATATTAATATTGTGAAATAATAATAAATAGAACTGTATTTTTATGATATTTAATAAATTTTATTGCTGATTATTGTAGGAAAATATTTTTAAAATTGTTTATTCATTCTATAAATTGCTTCTCTATTCTCTTAAAGGTACTGTATAAATTTTAGATTCTTTGCCGAGCAGATAAGGATTAAATTTTAAAATATTTTTCTAAAACTTGTTTATCTATATATTAAATTGATTATTCTATATACATATATATTCACGTATTCGTTTTATGACTAAAAGATGTCTTGAGAAATAAACATCAACAGATGTTTGTTTGCTCATTTTGCAAGTTAAGTTACGTAGAAATTATTTATGAAGATGCTAACTGACCTTATTACAAGATGGCAACTTTTCGAAACAAAATGGCTGTCGTTGAAAATGTCAAAATGCCAATATCTCGAAAACTGTTTGTCCTACCTAAAGGATATCATTATCATTCGATAGAATTTTTTATATGCCATACACTAGTGACCTTATTTTAATTATTTTTTCTGTCGATATGATTGCCAGTTATCAGCAATATATCTCGACAAAAAAAAAAACTCTTCACAGAGCATTCAAATTTTGCACGATTGTTCCTTATCATCCTATCTTTATCATTACTGATCTCGTTACAATGATGGCGGCACAGGAAATTTTAAAGAAATTCTAAACTAATTATTTAAATATATTTGCCTCGTATAAAGGATATTATGTTTATTTATGAACCTTTACTTAAATTTTGTATAAAAATTTAAGTACAAAAGTTAACATCTTAATTGCTGTTTATATATAACATAAACCACTTAACGATGTTCGATGTTTTTTCTTAATTTGTAAGTTTTTTTTTTTTTTGTTATACTTCTGCATTATTTTGTATATTTATATAAATAATTATATCAGCGAATAAATTAAACTTGAGTTTTTTTCTATTTTCTTCAATGAAAAACGAATGAAACAAGATCAAAACATCCAATTATTTATATTAAAACTTCTATAATTCTGCATATAAATATTTTGAATATTTTTTGATGATAAAGAAGAGCATTTTAAAACTACTCATTAAAATTATTTTATGAGTAGTTTTATTATTATTATCGAAAATTATGTAGTTTATATGATATATAACAGTTTTATAAAGAGATTTTTTTTTTTAATGAAAATTTACTAACCATCTTGCACTTTATAAATTATACGGTATAGAAAATATAAAATAGGACGGGAATCCTGTATAAAAACAATAATTTACATATCATTTAAACATTAAAGTATGGAAAATCGGATGGAAATTACTAGAAATTATTGCTTTATGATTGTGTTAGCTCTATATCGATTCAATGACTGAATCTATTATTAGTATATTAGTTAATACAGATTGTTTCTCACTTAATTCCAAATCTCATGTTATGCTGTAAAGGTTATATTATAGTAAAATATTCTAGAATCTAATGATTATAATTGAAACATTAATCAAAAATGAACAATATAATTAAGTATTTTATCCTTTAAAAACTGAAATAAATTGTTTTATACTTTATGTGACAATTAATTGAGAAAAAAATAGAAATTAATGGCTATTTTACCAATGTGTCCTTTATTGTAGATTGATTAAATATACGGGATTAAAATGTATGTCATCAAAATCATACTTAATGGCATGACCTATATGTTGAATCTCATAAAAATCTATTAAATAGTTTCATAGTTATTATAGGAAAACCGCTGAAGATTGAACGTCCGCCATTTTTAAATAGTTCAATCTATATGATTAATTAAACTAATTTCAAATTTAACATTAATATTATGATTAATACGCTAAATTTTGTAAAATTTAATCAAACAGTTTAAAAGTTATTAAGAAAAAATTCAGTAGAAGTTTGAACGTCCTCCATTTTTAAAAGGTTGACGTTATAGGATTGAATGTTGCAGATTTGGGTTATGTTTAATGATGAAACCTCGCATTCAAATTTCAGGAAAATCTAGTAATTAGTTGAAAAGCTATAAGCGGATAACACATAAATTGTCTTACTTCCTTCAGTAAGCAGGATAATAACTTTGTTATAAGACAAAAAAATTCAATAAGTTCATCTATTTTTAATGCATTAATTATAAAATATTGTGTATAAATAGTTAATCTTTTATAAAAAAAAGATTTTTCTAAAGAATCTTTTGTTAACTATAAAGTGTAATTTTAACTTGTTTTACTTTATTATCTCATATGCGAAGCTACAAAGTTCATAATGCATCGTTTGTATATAGCGAAAGTCTATTGATTGTAAGACGAATAAGCAGATTTTTCGCGAGCGTTCACGAAATTTTACTGGGTCTAAATTTAGCGTTCATTTAACAGTGTTATCTGAGTTCTGTACAGAGTTTTAACGGTATTTTACCGAGTTTGAAAGCTTTGTATAACAGTTTAATTAACTGGAGTTCCTTTAGTTAATTAAACTCTTGTTTTCGTTACGAAACTGTATTAAGGAATGGATTTAAAATTCGAATAAGTTTACAATGTATCAGAATTGTCCAACTTAATCAAGTTAAGGATATAGTCCAATCGTCAAATCAGATATTGTAAATCCTTGATACTTTAACACCTTATTCATATTATCCATCAAAGTGATCATTAAAAAATTTCGCTTGGCGTATCGCTTCCAACTGTTAGGATAAGGATAAACAGATGATTTAAGTTGAATTTTAATTGAAAATAATACATCAACAAAGATAAAAATATTTTTTTTAATCAAAATATATCATAAAAATCGAACAGTTAACATTTCAAGAGAGAATTTTCACGTTAAGTTTACCTTAAAATAATCTAAGAGTTGTATATGTTTCCTGAAATTTAGTTTATAAATTTCCTAAATTTCTAAGGTCACATGATATTTCTATAAAAAATTCTTCACATTAATCAAAAATATTCATTTATATCTAGAAAACGAAGAAGGGAAAGAGTTTTCTTCATATCCATACCTATATATAAACAGAAAACTTCTTTATATCTGACGTCTTTTAACCTTTAACCTTTGTGTGTTTTACCGTTTTATGTTATAATTTTAATCATTTATTGAATATTTGTTCGACTTTTATCATCATTCTTTTGTGATTTATAAGAGTAACTTAAATTTATCATTATTGATTACAATAAGTTTGAATGAATGAATGAATAAATTTCTAGAAAATGTTTTATTATTCTTTTTTTTTTATTTATTAGAAAATTTTGTCATTTTTAAAAACGATTTTCGTATAATCGAATTTATTAAGAATTTTTTTGATTTAAAATAAAAAATAAATAAATGAATTAATTATCGTAAAGATATAATTTTAATATTCATCAAATATACTGTTAATACTATATATTTAAACTGAATTATATATATATAAATGTAATTATAAATGTCCTCTAATTATTTATTTTCGTGATATATTACCAATTTTCGAACATAATTGAAAAAAAAAATTGATAATTTTTGTAAAAATTATGCTATTTATCGATTCTAAATGTAGTTTAAAACTACTTTGAAACTGAAGATTCAATAAAGCAAACAATATAAAGTAATTGTTTAATTAAAAATAGCGATAAGAATTGATTTTAATTCTTAAATATATTCTGACCAATCCTTTTATCTACTTATATATGTATTTCTTATACAAATGAACTGATCTATGAGAAAAATGGTGAGATAAAAAAAACAAAAAATATTAATTTATTAATAATTCACCGATATAACATTATTAACAATTTTTTTTTTATGTTCAGAAAATTGTTAATTTAATATTTTCATCAGATATTTGAATATAAATCTTTGTGGCAGTAGCTACTAGAGCTGTAGTCGTAAACATTATCATATAGTAACAAGATAGTTTAACATTTTCTTACATTTTATTCCATCTTGGACTATGATGTGAATTTTTTTTTAATTTTTTTTATTCGTTGATTAAACATGTTTCCTTTACGAAATTTGAAAATGCACTATTATAAAATGTTAATAATAAACGCCGCATATAATATTTCTCTTAATATACGGCGGTTTTGGACTTGTGTTTATAAGAACTTTTTCATTAATTTGATGCAAGAAATTCGTGGTTTGATTTGTCCCAACCATTGTGGACATGTTGCTTATGTATATATAAGCAACATGTCCATAATATATATACAGATTGTTTGAAAAGTTCCGCACTATAGACCAAAAGATTGTATTTGTTCGATATGTCTACCGTTGAGTTCCCCAGATTATATTCCCCATGTGTTCAACACACTATGTTTCCGCTTACAGAACTGAAGACGGAAACATAGGCTGTTGAACACATAGGGAACATAATCTGGTGTTATGGAATGGCATTCTTGGATAGCGTTATTCAGTGTAACGAAAGATTTGTTCTTTCGTTGCAGTGAATGATTCTGTCCAAAAATATCATGCTATAGCTCCAGATTATGTTCCCTTATGTATATATATATGTAGTATGTATTATGTTCTTCCCTGTTATGTATTTGTATATATAGTATTATATAAACTATAAGCATTTTTGATTGTTCTTACGAATTTATTAAAATACTCAAAAAAAAATCTTTTGAATCAAAACTCAAATATTTATATTAAAATTTCAAAGATTTCTAACATGTAAACATAATTAGTTTTATTGATATACTGTATAATTATTGATAAACTGATTAATTAGCGCATAAATAAAATTAATTGGTTCCCAATGGATATAGATTGTACAAAAGAAGCGTATATATATATATATTCAAAATTGGATGAAAATGCAAATCCGTTGATCACTATCTAACATAAAAGAATTACATATGTTCGTAAACAGATTATTAAGATATTTTGCACTATTGGATTTTATGTTTTGATATCTGAATGATTAAAATAGAATAATTATTACCAAGGTAATAATAATCCGATTTCGATCATTTTCAACAGACTTGATCTTCTAGTGGATTGTAACAATAATACCCGAATTTCATTCTAATCGGATAATAATTACAGGAGATATTGTAATTATAGACGACGGTGGATATACATCATAATTCTGTACATATTTTATCTATCCTATAATGGAAAGAATCCGCTTTTATATCTCATTAAGACGAATATATCTAATTTATTTCAAACTAAGTAGTATCTTTTTATTTTAAAACAATACCTCTTGCTAATTATTTAACTTCTAGTAAGTTTTTTTTTTTGTTTAATAGTATGGTTACATATTTTTTCAAATAATTAGCTTTACCAAGAAGTAATTATAATTTTTTTTGCATGATTTGAAGAAGTCTTTCGTGAGCTAAACCATTTCTCTATGTGGTTAAGTGCATTGACATAGGCTAACTAATTTTATTGGAAATTTAGACTTGCAAGAATAATATGCATAGAAAATCTAAGAACGATAAGTTTATTTGATATTTTCGCATTAGCACTAAACATTAAAATCCGGCTTTTGTTGAAAATTCAAGTATTTTCTAACAATTTCTTCTCATAACTTTAAAAAGAGGGAAGTTTTTGTTAATATTTTTCTCACGAAACGGTTCCACACTTTTTTTTTTTTTTTAAGTCAAGGAAATTTGCGTGATCACACGATAAACTTTACATTTCTAAGACTGAACTAACAGCATTAAAATTAAATAATCAGACCATAGGAATGTGTGTTCAGGTAATAATGCATAGAAGTAAGAGCTTCAGACTAGTAAAGACAGCCATTAACCTACCTTGGTTTCATCTATTCGTGAATAATGAATTACTAAATTGGATAGTTTCAAAGGTATTCGTAAAAGTTTCACGTAAGCGACTGTATTGAAAACAATATTAATTTATCTCGATTATATTATTTAAATTTGTAATATATATCTGATATTTTTGCTCATTGAAGCATATTGTGTACATTAAACTGTTTCTTACCATCAAATGTATTTATAAAATAACAGCATGCATACTTAAAATTTATTATGTTTTATTATTACCATTAAATATATCTAAGAAAAAGTGAATTGGAATTTTTATATAAAAATAGCTGGATATCACACAAACCAATAAATAATTCTGTTCACATCAACAGTTCTAGTCAATCGTTTATATATTCCGTTTGAGAAAGGAGAAGAAACAAATAATGTGCGGAAGAAAAATACAAAATAACCGAAAAATTTACTTTTATTCTTTATTTTTCTACTAACTAACCTAAAGTTTTTCTATTTTCATCAAAATTTCTATTTATTTCTTTTTGTTGCTGTAATAGTTAGTAATTTCTTTCTATACAGTTTTAATTTACAAATTAAAACTGTATAGAAAGAATGCACCATATATCTTTCTTAAAGAAAGTGAGACTTATAAGATCACCATACTGTTGTCCATTCATTTATTAACTTTCACTAATAAGTATTGAACAAATCTGTAGATTTTCATTGATGATCTCTCATTAAGAATAATCTCAAGCTGCATTCATTTAAAAAATGGCATACATATTTAAAGTTTTGAAATATTCTTTTAATATAATTCTGAAACATTCAATAGAATTTTATTTATTTCTTAGCAGGAAAGCCAAGTAATTAAAGATGTTCTTGAATGATAAGTAAACTGGTTTATCAATCTTCAATCATTTAAAAATGGCGTACATTCGAACTTCAAAAGTTTCTCCCTAATAACTTTTGAAATATTTGTTTGATTTTAATAAAATATCATAAGAATACACAACACTGTACATTAAAGTCAAATTTGAAGTAAAATTAATTAGTCTTATAGATTCATCTGTTTAAAAATGGGAGATATTCAAACTTCTGTGGTTTCCCTGTAACAATCATGGAAGAATTTGAAAGATATTTTATGGCTTTCACTATGCCATGCTATCAAAAATTATTTTAAAGACATGCATACAAATAATCCCTAGTTTTAATCATTCCAAAATAAAGGAATAGTTCGAAAAATAGGCAGTTAATTCTTGTCATAACTGCTTATTATATAGTCGAATCTCTTGGAAGAGATGATCCTTTAGTGTTTTAAAATTAAACTGTAAAAGGAGCATTCATAAATTTTGTGAATTTATTCATAACAAGTTTTAATCGTCAGTGCCATCGCTATTGACCACGTGTTCATTCTAGTATGAAGAATACATCAATGAAAATTCAATTCGATGATCACATATTACCACAACTTTGCGTTTAGCTTTAATTAACGATATTTATCTATCAGTTTAGGATTTTAAAATAAAAATAACAAATCAATAAATTTGTTGAAGTACAATTATAAGAATTTAGATTAAATCGCAAGAATATAAAAGAAATACAATATAAATATATGAAATTTGAATCGATAAACTCGAAAAAACCCGCTGTAGCTAAGAATCATTTTTCCCCCTCTTTAATTCATAAAAATAAAAATGTTATTTTTACGTTTGTCTCATTTTAAAACCGAGAAGAAAACTTATCTCATATATATATATATATATATATATGT
>WUQG02401466.1:0-17515 GCA_011317285.2 Androctonus mauritanicus | reverse complement strand
GGTACCCTGGGCGGCATTTTTTGGTTCCCCTCACACCTATTTTAACTTTCAACACACATTTTCTTAAATGATTTTTAAGAATTGAAAATTATACAAAACTTTTATATAAATATCTGATGAATAGTAATGATATTTCATGTTCTTGGCCCCCATTCAGCTTGGTACCCGGGGCGAATCGCTCTCCTCTGGGTACGCCACTGTGCAATAGAACTTTTAAGGGAATCTCGAAGTAACGATAAAATTTAAATGATTTCGAAAACAATCGCAGATTATCACAAATTTTATAAGCTTATACTGAATTCTAATAAATATTTACGTAAGTTATTTTGTGCAAAAATGAGGCACGATAAATTTATTTTGTAACAAAAGAGAGAGCTGCTGCTTCCAGTTTGAAAATACTAAATGATTTTCTAAAGAAAATTTTATTTAGGAACATTGGAAGTGAACATAAAGCAGAATTCATTTCTTGTATTATCACTAAATAGAAATTTTTACTGACATTTTTAATATATTGGCTTATAAAGCTTTAAATTCTTAGTAGGTTCAGTTATTTCTCTATTTTATGATAAAAATTAAGATTTTCATTCAATTCTGTATAAAACAGCAAAAATCATTCGCCGACCATCATTCTAAGATATTTTTGAATAAATATCGACAAACAAATATAGAAATATAGCAAAATATATCGAAAACACAGTAAAAAAATTTTACTTGTAAAGTTCTCCAGATCAATGCTAATCTGTGGTTAGCATTCCACTTTTGAGACATGTTCTAGTCTAATGGGTAATCTGAAAGCAGTTGTTATTGTTATGACAGGTAAAAAAATAACAAAATATGGATATAGTATATGTTCCACTTTGTTGTTGATGTATATGTATGTTTATAATTACCATAGTACATTCACGATTGTATAAATATTTATAAGACATAGTTTTTGTTTACTATAAATTTTTTATTTACTAAGTGATAGAATAATTCGAAGGACTGTCATTACTTATTCAATGTATAATAGGTCAGATGACTGTAATGAAATGGAAATTAAAGGGTAGAGCCCTGACAATTCGTGAAAATTTTTCAAGGCATAATTTTTATCTAAATTTTTCAAAGACATAGTTTTTCATCTAGAAAAGTCAGGATTGAATTCTGAAATCCTGATTTCTTTAGATGAAAAAACTATCACTCATTCATGCATTCCACTAATTATAAAAATAATATACTGTACTGTATATTATTTTTAGTTTTCTTTTTGAGGGGTATATAACAATTACTTTTTAGTTAGATTATCGTTTATGACCATTTTTTTTTTCTAATTGCATAAAATCCAGATTCGCTAAATGGTTTATGAAGAATTTTGAAGAAAGACACTATACGTGAATCAGTTAAAATTGTAAGAGGAAGTATGGGGAACATTATTAACGAACTTTCTAGTACATGGCAAGTTTCAAACATTTCGATCTAATTATCATTGAATAATAGTTTTTTAATCGGCAAATTTTTACTTTTCAATGTTTGCACAAATTTATTTACAAAATATATATTTTATTATATTTATTATATAATAGATATTCTATGCTTTCTAGTATATTATAGGAGTAGCTATTCAATAAAAATCTTACTATATAGTTTTATAAATGAAAAATGTTTAATTTATATTTTAGTATTTTATTTATAAGCTTATTAAATAAAATTTCCCAATTGGCTTGTATGCCTTCCCCAATTTTTGGACACGCTATCATGAAAATATATTATTAATTTAATATTGATGTTTATAAATTAATTCTCTTATCATCTTATATAGTATGGTATATATAATAAATAAAATGTAATTACTGTTCATAATTTTTATAAACTTCATTTTAATAAATATTCAATTGACACAGTCAATTGAATATTTATTAAAACTGAACTTTTGATATTTATTAAACTGAATAAAATCTTCATCTGAATGCTACAAATATATATATTGGCATACTATATATCACTTCAATACTGTACTTAAATTCAAAAGCAATTTGATTTTATTATTTAGTTAAAATTCGTTAATAAATTTTGTATTTTGAAATCTTTATAAAGTATGAAATATAGATTATAAGAGTATATAATTTTTTATTTTAAAACTAAAAGAGATAACTAGAATTTAATCTAGAATATTATTCAACATCAACTAGGTATTCAGTATTATTGGCATGCCTTTCTTTTTTTATTCAACATCTATATTGAACCCTAAAAGGCCCAATTGTATCAATTAATGCTGTAACTAGCTTACAACGTTAAATGATATATTATTTTAATAGATTTTTGATATTGATTCTAAAAATATGCCAAGCGCAGAAGTCCATAGTCAGCTTTAGGGCAAAGTTGATGTTCTGCAAAAATTGCAATAAAAAGCTATAGTTCAACTGTTAAAATTCTATTCTTACTTATCAAAATATAGTGGCTTTAGAGAGCTTACTGAACATTTCCCTTTCATTGTTGCTTTTGATTCAACTATCCATCTTGGTTATTGAAAGTTGGCCAAAGTTGTCATCATCTGTGATAAAGGAAATGTCAACTGGATAATGCTTACGTAAGTGATTCTGTCATCAGTGAATTTTTGGATGTATTGAATTAAAATCATTGTTTTAGCCTCAAAATGCTATATAATTTTAAGCAGATTCAGATAGAATCAGATATCACTATTGATAGCAACCATCCCCACAGTAGCTTACATTTTTTATTTTTTTGTTTTCACGCTTATAATAAAAGCATAGCTTATATTTACGCCAGTTCTACAAAGTTTAAAATCGGTGTTGTTTTCAAATGCCATATGTTTACATTCAGAGATTATTTTATGAAGGTAATTTGTAGTGCATAATACAGCATAGTACAGTCGATTAAAATATCGGAATCAGGATTTACATGTTATCATCATCATTCATCAAAGTAAAAAATATGGACTAAATCAGGTATATTTTAAAAGATTTCTCCAGAGGTTTTTACAATAATATGAGAATTTATGAATTGGGATTAAGCACCAAAAAATATCTTACAACATCGAGACCTTTTCTAATGATATAATCAATATATAAATAATTTTTCATAAAATTTTAGTTTCAAATAGATTTAACTTTTGCAATATAATACATCTTTCGATTTCCAATTACAATTAAATTTAGCCAATTTTCACCAATTATATATGTACCTTGTTTCATGATTTCTTTTCTATTTATAAAAACACATATCTATTTGAGCTTTTAGTATTTGATAAAATAATATATAAAATTAAATAACAAGTAATCATAATAATTGAACAAATGTTAATATTGTATTGAAAAAACATAAATGGCTTTTAAGTATTGCCCCAAATTCTCTTACATGTTATAAATAATTCAGACACATTGTATATACTGTATAAGAAAAATAAATTATTCAAACATTTATTATACCTATCAATTTTTACTGTCCGAATACATTTATACAAAATATCATATTCAATGTAGTTTATAGTTCTTTGGCTTATCTTGAATATACAGTATAGATCTAGATTCGTTAACCTTTTTATTAAGAATGTAAGAATAAAATACTATTTTCTTTAATGACAATACTTATTTTACTGACATTTTTGAATAAAATTCAGATTTATGTAAAAAATAAAATGTGAATTTTACTGCAGAATGTTTATATATCAGCTTTTTATATCCATCAATTTAAATTATACAATAATGAGAACTCTGCGGATTATTATTTAATTTAGCAATAATAAGATAGAGCTATTAATTTTTCATATATTAAAACATTTTTAAAAATAGTGTATTTATCTTAAGAAAGCAGAAATGATTTATTAAAATATTTCTACATTCAATATCGGGTCTATTTAAATATCTTTATAATCTTTAGTTTTGCTATCATGTATTAATAATAAATGATTAAATTGCATTATTTTTAGCATAGGTCTTGCATATATATATATGTTTACATATTGAATATTTTAATTTAATTTAAAATTCATACAATTTTATTAAGTGAATAAAATGAAATTATGTTTGCTTTTCATAGATTATAAATAAAAAGCTTTAGTTTGAAATCTTATGCTTTCATTTTATTAATTTTTTTCTTTCTGAACTTTTCAAAGAAAATAAAACAATAATTTTAAAATTATTTTTATAAAAAATAATTTTAAATATTTACAGATTGTGTCATTATAAATTTAGGAAAGTAGCTTTTGATGAAAATTTAAATAGACAACCATTTTTCTAGCAAATAAAATTGCATTTTTATATTTTTTGTTTAGTAAAATTACTAAATTATTCTGGAATATATTAGAAATTGGTTACAAATTTAATAAAATTTGATACTGATAAAATTGCTTCATTTAATAAACTATGATGGATTTATACTATATTTCTAAAACATATTTGTGGTTTAAAAATACTGCATATTAATGATAAATCAATAAAATTATTCTATTTGAAAATAGTAAATAAGTTTATTTATACAAATATTTTCTAAATACTGTATTAAAAATTTTAAATTTTATTGAAAAATTTTTATTTAAATATTATCTTCAAAATGCCTTCACTTTTTTATATCCTAATTTCAGTGCAGATATGAAAGTAGGTAATTCCAGTTGCATTATTTTTCACAGGAGACACTTTCCGTAAGCATTGAAAACAAAAAATTTCTTTTCCTATTTGATCTTGAATCATAAACATAACGATATTATTATTCTCTTCACAAAATCCTTCCTTATAAAAACCAGTTAAGTTAATAATATTTCCAAATTTGGCCTTTCTTTTCATTATATTTTATTTCTTTAAATACATGTTTTTCTAATAAAAAATATAGAGATTTGAAAAATTTAAATGATGTTCTTAAAATATATAAAATTTATTATTTTTTAAATTTGTAATAGACGATTACAAACTTAAAATATATGCGCATGTAATGTTGGAAAAAAAAAGTCAATTTTCTGAATAATTTTCGTAAGTTACTTTTAATTTAGTTTTTTTAATTTTATGTTTGTTAAGCAAACTGAACTATTCACTAATATTAATTTTTATGGTTTCAACATATTCTTTTTTATAAAATTTGATCTGTACTTATTCTATAAATTATAAATAATATAGTTTATATATACATTATTTTAGAACTTTTATATATTTATTTACTTATTTATTATACTATATTTACTGTATATATATATATATAGACTATATATATTTATTATTTTATAATATATATATATATATATAGTGTGTGTGTGTGAGAGAGAGAGAGATAAATCATAAAATAATAAAATTTATTATTATACTTTTAAAAAACATAACAAATATAACTTGTTAATATTAAAATAAATTTCATTGAAACATTCTTAAATATACATCCCTTAAAAATTCGAACAAATATTTTCCTTATCACACAAAGTCTTTTCGGAATATACCTATTTGTATAACAACAGTATATTTGTCTTAAACATTTAAATAACCAATTTACTTTAAAAGTGATTCATCATTAGGCTACTACTGCTGAGGTACTTAAAAAATAATAATAATAATAATAATAACAAAAGCATTAAGTTAATTATTATTAATAAACAATGAATGTATAAAAAAATATATATTACATTTAATAGATAAAAAAAAATAATTATAGGTTTATTGGTAAGGAAAGTCAGCCGAATGAAAAATTGTATTTCAATTCAGTCCATAACGTACAAGTGATGGTTATAGAAGAGCCATAGTCATTCTGCAAAGTAGTTGGTAGACTAAACTGGCCGCAATTTCTCTGCGGATTATTACTCTACGAAAGCCTGTGAAACTATAAAGTTAGTAAGAGATCAAACGATCCGTTAAAATATTACACTATGACTAAAATAGAATGAAAGATGACGCTCGTCAGCTGCTACACTATCGACAAAATGTAAATGTCGTAACGATTTCTGTCTCGATCATGCACAGCCATTTCCTACATTTCTGATACCAGAAATATTGATAGAAGAACAAAAAAAAATGAATTTTAATAATATTTTAGAGTATTGAAATGTAATTTTATATGAATAATCTTCAATAAAAATCGTTTTACTATTTAAATGCTAGTACTAAAGTTTGCTAAAGTTTATGATAATTAATCATTTTTATTCGATTTTTAGAATATTTTATAGAAATGTATGAGAAAAAAATTGATTTTTAGTAATTTCAGAAATTAATTTTGAAAATTTCAACTTTAAATACTAAGAAAAGAATATTTTGAGGTATAGAATTCTAATAACAAGAAAAATAATTTGTTTTATTTATGTTTTTATATATATATATATATAATTTATACAGACTTTCTGGGCACCTTATAACCCAACTATTACTATAAATAGAATGTTCATTTTTCCACTGATTTTTTTAAAACATATTTTTAATCACAAGCAAAAAAATATGTTGAACACCAAGAATTATGTTATGCTCAAAAGATTAAAATATATCTTAATTATTCTTTATAATAAAAATTAAATTGATTAAATTTTATAAAGCATTTACTTAGATATAATATCCTAAATAGTATATTAAGTAATTAATTTTATTGTATATTATAAAAAATTTATAAATAACATATTTTATTTTTAAAATATATATATATATATATATATATGGCACTATAAATTTATTTTATGCTATTTGAGCTTGAAGATTATGACAAAAATTTCTTCCCTGGTAATTTTTTTTAGATACAACATATCTCAATAGCTTATCTCTGAAATGATAAAAGTTGTACTTCTTACACAGAATCATTTATCGTGATACACTAAATTAAAAATGATATATATAATACAATATATTATATTTTATAAAAAGAATAGATGCAGCTGTTATATTAATAATAAAATATAAACAATTTTATTATTATTTAATAAAATTGTTTTTAATAATTTCATTATATTAATATTTTGCATTATTTTTTATGCATAATATATTATTTTTCATTGTTTAAAGCTTTAATAAAATATTCTTATTAAATATATAAAAATGTGTAAATCATTTTATGAAATATAAATTCTTAAACGATGAAAATATTCTGAATTTAAGACATTAATTTTTAAGAATAATTCTTAAACGTAAGAAAAAAAAATTAAAAATGAATTTTATAATTTTTTATATTCGCAATTTTTATATTCTACTTTTATATAGTAATTAATGTACTATAATAATTTATAGTAGAAATAGTATAGGCCTATATATAAGCATAAATTTATGAAAGACGATCTTAAATATAATGTAAATTCTGAATATATATTAGAAAATTTATTTAAAATATATTGAAATATAGTAATATTTAAAGTAAAAATATGCATATTGACTATATTTATAGTCATAATTTTGATTAGTTATTGCTCTCTCATATATTCCAAAAATAAAATGTTTTATTCTTTACGATTCCTTCTTTTGGCAAATTTATGTCAAAGTTTCTGTTGAATAATTTGCCATGCTTTAAAAAGTTTATAAATATTTATTTGCAAATACATATAAAAATTTATGTACATTGCCATATATAAATTTGTTATTTAGAATAGTATATATTATTATAATTTCAAGTAAGATTGTTGGATTTTTAAACAAAGCATATTTCATAATATAAAATATTTATTGAATATTTTATTTAGATGTATATAAAGTTAGAAAGTATATTAGGCCTATATTACTATTTTTTAAGAATTTTATAGCTTTTAAAATTATGATACCGTAAGATAACATTTTAATTATTTCTTTATGTTATTAAAATTTTTATAATAAAGTTATTCTTTTTTTCGATTAAATTTTATGATTGTGAAAGTATTTAAATATTAATAAAATTGGTTATTCGATATATTCTACAATATTGTATTGTATATTTGATATTTAAATACAGTTTAGTTTCAAAATTTTAATTTTAATAATCTAACAAAAATATGTTTCCAGTGAATTTTGAATTTAAAAATATGAAATCAGTCAATAATTGCTTAATACTGCCAGAAAATAAATTATTCCTGATAAGATAGCAGATGGAGAATTGCAAAATGAAGTAGCCCATACGCAAAATGACAGAAATTAATGATCAAACTCGCGTAAAAAATTCTAAACATGA
The DNA here is from genome assembly GCA_011317285.2 of Androctonus mauritanicus. Lineage (NCBI taxonomy): Eukaryota > Metazoa > Arthropoda > Arachnida > Scorpiones > Buthidae > Androctonus > Androctonus mauritanicus. The sequence goes on along the minus strand of WUQG02401466.1, from coordinate 9,427 downwards.
ATAATTAAAAATTTCGGAGAATGATACGAGATAATTTACGAGATAAAAATTATTTTAATAAGTGTAAATGTGCCGCTGTCAAAATAACCTGTTTTATGTAAAAATATCCATATCAATAAGTGTAAGCGTCATGCTGTCAATGTGAATCTGTTTATGAAAAGATATGCGTATCTATGACATTAAAAATGTATACAATAGTGCTTATGATACGCTATTTTCAAGTACGAAGAAATCATATTCTGAGCATTCAAAATATCTACAATACATCATTATTCATTATTAGATTCTTATTCAATCCACTTTGGATGAATGCTTCCACAAATCTTCACTTCACTTATGGATGGATGGTTTTCATGAGCCGTAGCACATATTTTTCACATTCATCTTAATCCTGAGAATTTCCTTCCTCTTACAGTGTTTTTTTCTCGGTTTTAACAGTCTACCATGGTTTCCACTCGATATAACACAACAATTTAGATTATTCATATTACAAAATAAAAATATCTTTCACACTTTCTTTTATGAAAATTTACAAAAAGTTAAATTATAAAATTCGAGAAATATTATGTAAGAAAATCTAATGTTCAAAAATATGCAAATTAATAATTATTTAAGAAGTAGAATATGGTATTGTATATATAATTAATAAATATGAATTATAAAGAAACAATTTATCACAAATAGAAATGAATAAAGCCACTTATTATAAAATTTATTTTTTTATATTATAATATGAAATTTTGCCATTTGAGTGAATGATTTTATTGTAATTTTAATAATCAAAATTTTTTTGAACACTACATTTTCGTCCAAATTTTAAATTTTATATAAAAATTTAATCCGTTTAGGAAATATAATTTTTCTTACATATTTAATTCTAGAAAAATTTAAAATCTAAGTTTAAATTTTTCTAGAATTTATTATTTATTTTATTTTTTAAATTTAATTTTCTATTTTATGTTTATAAAATATATATCACTTTAAATTATGGAATTAAACTTTTCTTATTATTATTATCATAATCATTATTTGCATAATTTAATTATCGTATTTCATCATAACTAATTCATAAGAAAAATTGTTATTTAAAATGTATTAATTATATTTGTCTTTTTGCTTATGAAAAGCATATCGAGACAATTTTATTAAATTTACTTTTAATTAAAAAAAGAACATTTAACGAAACTTATAAATTTTATTTCAATAATTAAAAATTAGAATAAATATTAAATTTGTAATATTGATTCTTACAATTTTAATTATGTAATTTTTTTCTTTTTTTTTATTAAATATATATATTTTTTTAATTTTTACTAGACGAATTAACAATTTATCATGAAAAAAATAGAATTCCTATTTTTATCATCAAACAAAGAATTGATTAATTAACATCCAAATTTATCCAACTGAATTTTTTTCATTTTTTTTCGTTTTTATTTTCTAAAATTATTATAAAGTAAAGATCATTAAAATAAGTTCTAATTTTTCTCTATATACATAAGAACTTTCTAATTCAATATTTTTTTATATAAGAATTTTGTTAAAAGTGAAAGAAATTTGTTTTCAATTTAAATTTACTTTTTTTGTCTTTTTTCTCCTCTATTAAGAATAATCTTTTGAAAATCTTTTCTTTTTTTTTTAAATGACTCGAATTATTTTTCTGGAAATTATTTATTCAGACTTATAAATTATTTTTGCGATAGAATTAATATAATAACTTTTTAATGAATACGCAGAGAATTTTTAATTGCAGTGTAAAAATTACATTAAAACCTAAAATTTTTTCTGAAGTAGCAATTCATTTAATTTATATTTTGGTATAATTTTTTGTTTCTTATTTTATTTGCAGATATATCTATATTATTAATGTCATACTTGTTACTAATTTTGTTTGCTGTTTGTTGCTAATTGGAAAATGTGATTTACTTTATTTATAAAATTCAATTTAATCTGTATACTGTCTTTATCATTTGATGTAAAACTTCACATAAAAATATTGTACAACATTCCATAATTATTATTTCTTTAGCCATATTTAAAGAAGTCATTTAAAGCATTGATTTAAATGACTTCTTTAAATATATATTCTTTAATTATATATTCATTTCTTTAATGTTTGCTTTTATTGTCTTGAGAAATACAGTATATTATCTTAATATTTTAGAAAACATTATAAAGTTAGAACTTCTATTAATAACTATAATTACAATTGTAATAAAATCTTTATGATACTGTAATTATACTTTCTTCAATAATCTGTCTGCTTATATAAAACTTTTTAATTCTTTCAAATTTTTTAATTTAATAAATCAATTTGAGTTTATTACAAATTAGTATATTTATAGTCTTTCTTGAATTATGCATAAATATTATATAATTTATTTATAAGATAAAATAGGAAATAAAACGTATTTAATTCATTGAAGTAATGAAATAAAAATGTTAAAAAAGCATACGGTTTTGTTACAATATACGTCATAGGCTATTGTTAGTATTACGTAACAGGCTTTCTTGTTGTTGTTACTATTGCGTCATAGGCTATTTTTAGTGTTTTGTTGACTTTCTTTGATTTTCTCAGATCTCAAGAAATCAAAAAACGTCACACTACAACATCTATTCAATAATGTATTATAATAATATATGCATAATTGTTTCTCTAATATAAACATACTTATATAATTTATCTTATTTTTGATAGTAGAATAATGAAGCAATCTTTGAATATCAATTTGTTTATGTGTTTACATTTTTAGAAATGAATTTTAGATATATTATTTGATTTACCTCTACATTTAACTAAGATCAGTTTTGTTTTTTTTTAAATAAATAAAAAAAAAAAGCAGATGGGCACGAAATACAGTTTATCTTTTGTCATTCCTCTCGTGTCTCATCAAACTGTCTTAGCTGAAATCAATCTAACTTTACAGCCAATAATGGCTTTATTGATTGATTGAAACCGACGTCTCGTTTTTGCCAATAGCTAAAAAATATTTTTTTCTCTCAGTGTTGTTCTCTCCCCAATTCTTTTTTTTCTAAATCGCAACATTCAGCTCACCTTCAAAACGCCAGATGTATAAAATGGCATTAAGGCCAACAAAGAAGCAATGCGCTTCGTGTCGTTGTCATAGAGACATGACAACTACTTACCAACATTTTTTTTCTTTTTATAGAAGACAACTTTAAAAAAAATAACGAAAAATTTATATATGTCTTTTAAAGTCACTCTATAATTGCCTAGCAGACTTTAATTTCAAGTAAACGTAGTAAACTGCAAGTCTTTAATTAATATTCCAATTAAATAAAACACTTGAAAGATTACTCTTACAAAAACTTATAATTAACTTAATTTCTTATAAATTAAATATAAATAAATAAAAACTTCTTCGACTAAACATTAAACAAAAATTTCAATAACAAATAGGAAAACGTTGTTTAACATACTTTTCACATATTTTACAATTTCTCATAAATCATCCGCATATATTTAAAAAAAATAAGGTTCATTTGCACCTAAACTTAATAAATCACTCCTAAAATACAAATACGTCAGTTTAGTAAAATTTTTATTACAGTAGACGTATGATTAATGTCAAAAAAGAAACACTCTTTCTATAACTTTCACAAAAATGTTGCAAAGCTTTATTTTTCTTAATGACCTATACGTATAATTATATAAATATTAAAATTATTTGACAGATGTTACGTATAACAGAAGACGATTTTGCATAACTTTTATTTAAAGATTTCGTGATCACAGAATTCTTATCATCATCATCATCATTACTAATACTCTTTGCAATCGCCAAGCGATTAAGTTACCAGGTCATTCTGACTATGAGCCAATTGGATAAATGCCATAATGATAAGACAAGAAGGATATCTAGAAAGAACCTGACTCTACGCAATTTTTCTTTCTTTTTTTAACAATTTTCTTTTAATCAAATAAAATTTGATCTTCAATATCTTGGAAGTGAATACTCCATTTCGACTTATCTCTGTCTTAATGGAATTACTCTTTAAAATTGAGCGTTTAAGAAAAAAAAAAACATAAATTATTTTTTAAAAATTGGTCAGGTAATAAAATTAATGTTTTCTTCTGTAATTTTACATCAGTTAATAACTTTCTAATGTAATTCAAAGAATTTTTGACTTTTAAAATGCAGAATATAATATTTATATTTTAGTTTAAAATTTTCATTTCTTGTTTTTCTTTACAGATAAAAAATAATTGAAATGGATAAACCTAACTTCAGATTAAAAAAAATACATAAGTGCATACTTATCTGTATAATAATATAATAAAAATGGAATTGTAAATATACATATATATATAATTAAGATGATTATTATAATGATGTAATTGATTATGACATGGATAACTGTAATAATATTAGAATGCAATGATAGTGTATCTAAATACTTATTAAAAATAACAGTAAACTTTCATCGAGAAAAATAAAAGATGATTTGAAATGGAAGAAGGTATAAAGAATATTATTATTCTCAAAAATTCAATCAATGGCATAAACTTTTCAGAAATGATCTACTGCATGCTTAGCAGTTGTATAATAACTGATGTACTCAAGTGTATTGTTATCTTAGTTTTCATCTCAAAAATTTTTATGTATCATGAAATTTATTGAAGATGAGTATCAATATTTATAACAATAACAAACGGGTGTTTTCTTTACATAGAGAAAATATTTGCTCTTTTAATGTTTCATTTTTTAAAATTCTTTTTGAATTTAAATTTTTAATAAATTATAGAATACTATAAATAAAAATTATTTTCGTTTCAAAATATGTAAACAGTATTGATAAAATCATCAATTTGTTTTTCTTCTGGAAAAATTTATATAGATATATAAATTTTTTCATATTAAGTTATATAATACAATTTTTTTTCTAAATATTTGAGTTTCTATCATAAAATTTGTTATAAGAAAACAAACTCTATTTTGGTACTTTCAATGAAATTTTTATGGATAAGAAAATTTCACAGTTTTAGTTTTTAGTTTCGTTAAAAATAAGAATATACTACAGTTTTTTTTCCAAACCCAAAACTTTCTACAACTATTTTTCTCTCATTTTTCTATTTTTTCTCGTTCATTTGTTAGTTTTGTATAAGAAAGAAAACTTTTATTCATCTTTTATTTTATTAGAGAGAAAAATATTTTATAACTTTTCCTTTTAATATTTCATTTTTCGTGAAATAGAAAAAGTTTCGTATAAACTTTAAAACGTTTCTAAAAACTATTTCAGAATAAGGAATAACTTAATTTTCGTCATATTCATTATTTTTATCAATGAAGGATATATGTTTAACAGTTAAAATTAATTAATTAATAATTCTACAAATATATTTGATATAAATTAATTGTTCGAAATAAGATTTCTACATTAATTTATATATTTGTGAAAATTAAACAATTTACTTGATTTCTAAAGTTCAAAATGGATTTGTTATTCAGCCATTGCTATGCTTCGAACCGAAATTATACGCATACTTATTATACTAAACGCTTTATAATATCCAGATAACTAAACGTGTCCTTGTTAATCAGTATATGGTCTACAAATTGCGAGCATTGGTGTCACAACGTGTTAACTATTCACGATACAAACTAATATAAACTACTATATTTTGATGTTGTGGTTAATAACTTTGCCATAATTCGATATAAATTTTACTGTTTATTAAATATGTCAATCAATTTTAATCCACTGTTTTTCTTTTTACATATTTTTCATTTTCTGTTTTCCTGCAGATTTTATGTTATCTTTGCAATATTTTAGCTTCTTTAATACCCATTGCTATCTAAGAAAATTATTTATTTTCAATTGAATTGCTACTAAATTACGGCTGTTCAGATTTCTGATAATTATATTTCCGTTTTCTGATAACTAATTTTTTAATATAATTTTATGGTTTATGTTTTTAGATAATATGAACAATTTTCTTTTTTAATTTGAAAAAAAAAATATATATATATTCATGATTAATTTTTGAATTATTATTATTTTTTTCAAAACTTAATAGTTTTCATTCAAATTTTTTTGTTGAAATTTATGCTTAAATGTTAGTATTTACATTAATATTTATACAATTAAATATGTTGAAATATATTAATTGGATTAATAAATATAAATAAGGTAAGAAAAAACATTTATATTATAATTTTATATATTGGTAAAACTCAATTTTTCTTTTACAATCGAAGTTAACGAATTAAAGAAGAGGAGGAAGATAACCCCAAGGCTTTTAGTGATCTTCAAACAAGAGACAGAAAATTGCAGTTTCGACAACAACTGCTAACATTCTCCTCAGGCAAGAAAAATCGTGTAAGAACAGTTAACTATCAAGTTAAGAACAATTCCTAACAGTTAATTAAAGAAGTTCGTCTATATACAGTGTGTCTGTGTGTGTGTGTATATATATATATATATATATATAGATAGATAGATAAGTATATACAGTGCAATATTTAACTTAAAGATTTACTTTTTTACATCACTCATATGAATAAATATAAGTTCATAAAGTCAATAAAACTTCCAAAAATTAGCTCTAAATTCATTTTATTAATATGAATGTTGCATAGATACGACAAATAATCTCGTTTAAAATACATAAAAAGATATTTTATGTTTATTGGGATATGCTATATTACATATCGATACAAGAATATATTTTGAATAAATACAGAAATTTTGTTAAGAACAAAAATTTGAATGCTAATAAATTATAACTATCGTATGTCTATAATTTTGATAACATAATACTTTTTTAAAAAATTGGAAAATTTAATATAGTACAGTTCCTTAATAAAGTCCAGTTCATACAATATGTATCAGGATTAGTATTATTTAAAGTATTAAAACTTATACGAAGAACTTAATTTATATGTTGAATTGAAAAAATTAATCTTAATAATGAAAAATTCTTTATAAAATACTAATTTCATTATGAGAAACACAATTTATTTATCTGAACCTCATAAATTTTATCAATCATTATCTTTTGACTTAAGATAAATTTTTCTGTTGATTCGTGAACATGTCCAGGAACATTTACAGTAACAAACCAGGATATATATAACTTAGATATTTTTTTTAACTGATAATCATTCTTCGTTTTCCTTTGTGACATCGAAACAGAGATTGAAGTTGGATTTTCTATCTCTCTGGAGAGATAGTACTGAAAATGAACTCTCTCTCATTCTCTTTCTCTTTCTCTTCTCTCTTTCTCTCTTGCCGTACTTTACGTTTAGGTAAAATCCTGTAAACTTTCTTCAAGAAATTCGAATCCTTCAATAATAAAAGAATGATTTAGTTCAAAATATATAAATTTAAATGTGAATATTTTAAAGAAAATTTTAAAATGTACTGTATAGTAATTTCAAGTTTTTTAAAATAATTGTTATAACGATTAAATTAATTTTATATATTGTTCATGCATAAATAATTTGCAAAATTCCTTATAATAAACGATATTACATATCTTTATTATTATGGAATTAAATTAATTTTTTTAATTTTATTTTTAAATCTGATACTAAATATGATTTACACGATTTGAATAAATTTATATTTATGCTTTCAATGTCATAAAGGTAATAACAATAACAGTAAATTTAATTTTTGCTTTATATTTTTAAAGTATTAAAGACAATAATATTAATTATTTGCAGTTTATAATGTTTGAAATGTTTATATAATAATTGCATTTTTAATATATGAAACTGCTGATGTTTTCATAAATTGCAACATATTTGAGTCGATAAATATTCAAAATATTCTTATAAATTCTTCTTTTTATAATGAATTTTATGCATTAAAAAACAAATTATAAAAAAGTATAATATTTTCTCATATATAAACTATATAATTTTAAACTGATAAGAAAACAGCAAAGTTAGCGTATTTTAAGAATAATTTGTGCTAAATATAGCATAATAATAACAGTAATAAACGTTTTTATATTTAAAATCGTTGCCAAGACTTAAGCATAAAATTTAATCTGCAGTTTTTTTATATAAATAGAGACATCAGAAAAGTAAAGTTATCATAAGTAATAAAATGTTTTATAGTACGATAACGAAAAATAAATGTAAAAAGTAATAGAAAACATTTATTATTTTCTTACAAATATTCATTTCTTTCGATTCAGTAAGAATAAAATATATATAAGTTAGAAAATTCAGGGTACTGTTGTTGAAAGATTAGCAATTGTTTTACCGCATTGATAAAAAATAAAAAAAATTGCAGAAAAAGTTTAAGCCAAACTGCATAGCTCTTATCGCCATGCACAGTTTGATCGTTAATGTTGCGTAGTTTCCCGGGTCAAGAAAAACTAAAGAAACAAGAAGGTACTTAATGGATACCTTTCAACAAACTAATTAGTCGCATGCTGACCATATAAAATAGTTGCTCCTATGATAATTCAAGTTCTGTACTAAATATATATCAAATTACTATAAATAATTGATAGCAACCGTTCTCTAAACTAACTTTTTAAGGCGAAATTTGCATATAATTTTTTAAACTTATTTTTGTTAACAGTTAATGTTTGATTATTTATGCTATTAACATGCAGGATTTGATAATTTTTCTTTATTTAAAAATATAAAATATTTTTTTATAACTTATAGCCAGATATTTTTATCAAATTAAGCCAGGTACTTTTTAAAAAGTCGATATTTTAATTAATCTGTTTAAATCGATAAAATTTGATTGTTAGAAAGAATCATTGCATTTCTACTGGTAAAATTCAAACAAAATTTTGAAAATAAAAATATAAAATAAAAAGACACAGTCGATTAAGGGGAATAAAGCAGATTTCTTCTAATGTGTTCTAGTTAATCGATTTTAATTTTTGAAAGAAGATTATCATCAACTTACATCTTTAACTCATATCATTATACCATTTATTTTTTTTGCATATAATTGTGGCTAATGCGCTCTTCTAAAGGTAGTTTACTCTCGAGAACACTTAACTTAATACCTTACTACATTATCTTCTATAGATAAAATTATAAAAAAACAATCCATTTAAATGATAGCCACTTGAGAATCGTTTATTTAAAAAAATAAATTGAAATTATAATGAATCGAATGATTTTCCATTTAATCTTTATTTTTTGCTATTTTAAAATGTTCTATTTTATAAATTAAATAAATTTTTACAGCCTATAATATCTTTTAGAATTTCTTGTCTATTTTGATCATCTTATAAATCATTTTGAGTGAATTACTGTTACATTTAGTCATAATTTTTAATAAGTCAGACTATGCTAGCTTTCCACTTCTAAATAATAACGAATAGAAAATACTTTTTGCTGTTTTTTTTAATGTTAATATCTGTTGTATCTGTTGGTTAGTGTAAAGATAAAACAGTTGGTTGAATAAAATTAATACATCATATATA